>JAVQJL010021658.1:0-91156 GCA_036024295.1 Nannoperca obscura | reverse complement strand
ATTTTTCTGTATATGTATATATTGCTCTTGTTGGCACCCACGCACCAAAACAAGTTCCTCGTATGTGAATACATACTTGGCAATAAACCGGATTCTGATTCTGATTCTGATTCTGAAGTGTGATGTGCAAACTTGAAACTTGCAGCTCACATACACTGAGAAAGGCGGTTTCAGTGAAGAAGAAGATATGTCCAGTAGTAGTAGAACATTTGTATTTGCCTATTCATAGATTCTGGTTTTTTAAATTAGTTAAGCCTGTTAAATATGTGCCAGAGACAATATGTTTTAGATTTGGATTATATTATACCCTGTAGTTTCAAACACACAACACACAATACAAACACTGGGCTCTGTGTATAACCCACATGTGTATGTGTGTGTGTGTGTACACGGTGAGAGAGTGGCATTTTTGTGAGCACTGGAGAGACCTAATACATTTCAAGTATCTAGTCCTAAAACTCACATTAGATTTTTGAGATTGGCCTGGCAGCTCCCAGCAGGGCCTGGCTGCCTATTCAAACCCTACAAAGCACAGCAACAGAGCTCACCTGTGGTGACAGTGAGCCTGGCCTCATGACTGATGTCCTTCCTGGCAGAGTTGTACGCGCCGCAGCGATAGGCACCCTCATCCTCCTTGGTCACCTCCAGAATCTGGAGCACCCCGTTAGGAAGGGAAATAAACCTGTTGCACACAGGGCAATACAGAGGAGAGGCGGCAGAGGGAGAACGAGTAAGAAGGTGAATGAGAGAGAGAGAGAGAGAGAGAGAGAGAGAGAGAGAGAGAGAGAGAGAGGGAGAGAGAGAGAGAGACAAACAACTGAATAAATGACTTAGTGCCCCGTAGCATGACAACATCCAGCTGATCAGCTCTGCAGGGATCCTGGTGGGTCTTCACAGGACTCCATCCTTCTTTATTCAGGAGAGATGGTATTGTGTACAACAACTACAAGGAGGGGTTGCAGTTACTAGTCATGCAACTCAAAATGTGTCTTCTACATGGGGATTTAAAGATGAAAGTTATTTTCTGACAAAAGATGACTTCACAGAAGCACATAATACCCCCCAAAAAACACTATATAAAAATAGTGATTCAGTGTGTGTATATTATCTTTTTGGGTATAATGTCACCTTGTATCGTTGAGATTTACTATTTATACTTTAACCCTACATGTGTCTACTTCTCCCTTCCTTATGGAGGTGAGGTTACAGACATTTTATTCCTGGCCTTCAAGCCAGGCCCCCAGAGCAGGCAATGTAATACCGTCCCACAACCTCTTATCGCCTTTATCATAGCCTATTAATCCCACTAAAATGTTACCAGCGGTAGCCTTTTCAGAAAGGAGGGAGGGGAAGCCAGGAAAAAGAGAGCATCAGAATAAAGTGCCAGTGTATGTGATAAACAATAAGAAAGAAAAAGGAGATAATGAGAGAAAGACAGGGAGCCATGACAGGGAGCCATGAATGAAGAGAACACGGGGATAAAAGAGCAACAGAAGTAGAGATAGAAAGTGGATAATGGCAAAGAGAGAGAGAGCAGGAGGTGGCCTGAGGGCCAATAGAGAGGAAAAGGCATATTAGATCAAGAGAGAACACTGAGAGAGAAAAAGCCATCCCTTGGCTCATCTTTGTGAGAGACCATTAGTAGTGCCGGAGGTGGGAGAACCACATCCCACCAATAAGACCTTATAAGCAGGGAGCTGTTTACGGGTCATGCAGGGCTACAGCAGCCATTAGCACTTAGTCCCGTACAATAAGGCTGGGAAAAAATTCCAAGGCGCCGTGAAATGTGAAATGCCAATATCGTTAAGTGGCCCAGTAAATTAGACTATTTGGGAGGGGCAGCTGACAGAGAGAGCTGTGGAGGATGTTGCGACAGATGTACATTTTGCCTAAAGTTTTTTCTTTATCTGTAAAAGCACAGAAGGTTCATATTGAGTGACTTGTTTCAGACTCAAGGTGATTCTGCAGTGCTCTTCTCAAAGAATATTTACTTTGAAAAAAGTTTTGCCCTTCAACTTTTTACAATGATTTGCACGTGCATGTACGTTTCACCTATTTAATTAACATAAAAGGAACACTTAAATGTCAAACTAGATGAATAAAAGGTTTTCTGATTTGCCAAGTTCACTTTGTAGATGCTTCACATTCACAGAAACATCACAACAATCTGAATTAAACCAATTTAACTATCTTTGCAGCCTTAATCCTTAAAACCACATCATATTCACTGACGTGCATAAAGTATTTCACTAAACTATGGTCTAGTTCACTGACATTATAAGAAATAATTAAACTGGTGATGTAATGGACAGTACTAGGATATTAATGAGGAAAAACATAAGACTAGAAAAGTATCAGGTAAAAAAGAAAAATAACAAGGGGAATATGCACTTAAAATAACTGGGTCAAAATTGCAGAAATCCTAAAACAACCCTGAGTAATCACATCGCTCATTCAATGATGTATTGTAAGAAAATGAAAAGACACAAGAGAAGATATAATAATAAGAAGAAGATAAAGAACAGCAACACATAGAGGGTCACCTTGTCTCCTCAGGGACAGCCACTTTGTCCTTTTCCCATGTAATAACAGGTGTGGGTACTCCCTCAATCTGGCACTCGAAGCGGGCAGCTCCTCCAGCGGGCACTGTTTGGGGTGATGGCTCCTGATGGAACTTAGACAGACCTGGGGGTACAGAGATGATAGAGGTCAAGGGGGTAATTCTTTTTCCCTGTGGTCAGACACAAAAGATGTCCAATTTCTAAACCAATGCTTCTGAAAATGACCTTTTCAGTGATCTGAAATCTGTGTGTCATGTCGTCTACTTCTGGTATGATGAATGGGACACAGTTTGTTTGGTCACACATGATGTGACCGCATGTGCGATTACCTTGAAGCCTTGATCCACAATTGGTCTACAGCTCCCTTTTCATCAGAGCCTACATGGATGGCATTAGCGCACATGCCAAGTACACTAAATTGAATGGGCAGAAAAACCAGTGTGGTCACAGAGGAAGAGGATTCTATGCACTAATATGAGTTCAAGAATGAATACGACCCCATTAAATAAAACTGACTACAACTGATCCCATTCAGTTTTTGATTAAAATATATTTTCACTTGGTTTACTTAAAAACAGCTTAAGATAATTCAGATTTTGTACATAACAATAACAGTCTCTAGTCCACAGACTTTTGATTATTGTATTCAGGCCATTGGGGGATTTTAAAGGTAAATTTTGTAATTTAATTAAAGACTTGTTCAGACCATTTAAATACCATTGAATGTCCTGATTAGGAGAAATGCTGGGATTTAATCAGGCTTGGCTAAATTATTTTTCTCGCCAGGTCGAGTCTTGGCAGGGCTCCAACTTGCCTTAACACATTCACACACGGGAAAGCTTCCTACTGTAGATAATTCTGAGCACCAGGGGGCAGCAGTGAGTGCTGTCTCAGGGCCTCTAACCTCTGACCCCAACAGGCTTGTTGGAGAAGAGAACAAAACTGGTTGGCTGTCCCAGCAACTTTGCCTGTAGCTCTGACTGAGGAGTAGAGAGTGGGGGGTGGATCAAAGAAGACAGCAGAGAAAGAAGACAGAGAAGGCAACCAAAGGCAGACAGAAAGCGGGAAGGTAACAGAAAAGAAGGAGACTCCAAATCCCAGATGATATAACCAGGCTAGAACATACAATATATATGTAGTAATGGCAGAAAACCAACATTAACCACATAATAGATTATAAATCACTATATCACGTTCCGTGTTAAGTAAAATCTTACAAAATAAGGTTAGGCATCTGAATAAATAAATGCATCTTTACACAGTAATATTTGGTAATCAGACATTTTCCAGTTTCTGTATCCTGTTCTCTAACACATTTTCTCCATGTGGAGCTAATCGCAGAACTGATTCAGACCAGACTTGCACAGCATTATCCTACAGGGTTACATACATAAATCTACCTTGCAGGAAGGACAAAGTTGATTCACACATTACAAAGAGCTGCTGGTAGAACTGATATTGTTGTATTATATAAGTGATCAAGTGTGGACAAATTACACAACTATCTATTTTTTTTATTTTTTTTTTACAATAGATTAGATCTTACTTTGAGGTAACGTGTAATTTGCTTTCAACGATCCCAATTTCAATCACTGAATTTACATTTTACATGAGCGTAACATTACTGCCCACACTTTAAACTGTTTTGCATCCTGTTTTGTATTGTCAGTTTCGGCTCTTCAATTTCTGCCCAAGCATGATCTTCAGGATAAATTGCTTAGTATTTCAGGGATAGCTTTTCCAGTTAACTCATCTGGTGAAGTGACTAAGGCCCATTTCCATTCTCAAAACTTACACACATTGGCAAACTGTGCTGCACTGAATCCAAGTGAACCTAAAAGTGTTCCTATTGGTGGCAGTCTTGCATGCTCTTTATTTTGTGTTACTATAGTCTGGACCAAGTCAAGTGCACTGCGTGGTGGAGTCATGTGAATAACTCCGCAACTACACACCACAACACGGACAAATCTAACCCCAATCATGACTAGCCCTTCATGACTAACGTCTTCAATGACAAAATGCAGTCTAGTAAATTTCAAGTAAATGAAGCTACAGAGTGTAGCTGCATGTGAGGCACAGTGGCGTTATGTGCTACATTCTGATATCAGGATCCACATGGCTCCCACTGACAATGCTGATATGCAGGTGTTCAGCAGGTATAATGTTTCCCACATTCACAATCCTATTTTATGAATGGGAATATCCAACATCATGGGGGCACTAGAGGAAAGGTCCAGGGATTACTCGAGATTCAAGTCAGTAGGATTCGCCCTCTGGGGACCATGAATGTCTGTACAAAATACCCTCGCAATCAAGGCCAAGATATTTCGGTCAGAACTAAATTACCGGACTGACCCTCCGACCCAACATTTCCATGGCTAAAAAGCTGCGTAAGAGTGGAGACACAGTGGGATGTCATCTGACTTTAAACAAACAAAACTATAGAAGGGAGGAGTAAGTGCAGAGCCTGAGATTAGCTTCCAAACTTGTTGCTGCTTTAACATAAAACTAACAAGAGGAGCCCTTTCCAAAACCACTGTAAGCGCGCGGAGAAACAGGGTGTACTATCCGAGATTACCCTAACCTTTATCACACCAACTGTTAGTCATGGCAACAAACTGGCCATCTGTGTTTTCTTACTGCGCTGGGGGAACAAAGTTTCTCAATGAGTACACAAAGGCTGACACACTTGCCATATAGCAGAAAGCCTTGATTCATTTCAGAAGCACTTGCTATGACTGTTGCGTATCAAGCTTCGCGGGAGGAGTTGATGATTAACCCCTGCCACTTCCAGCCATTACACAGCATGATGCCCTCATGTAAACACATCATCTGCCACAGAGTGCCTGACAGGGTGCCAGACTCACCGCGCGTGTGTGAGTGTGTGCACGTGTGTAAACTTGAGTGCACGTGGGCCAAGCTATTTGTCCCACTAGTTTTTACTTTAGTGTGTGCCTTGATCACCGTGTGCATCTTTGTGCACCAGTGTCGGTAGTGGGGGTGTCTGTGTGGGAGTGGTGAACAACAGCTGATCAGCGAGTGCACATTAGCAGACATTAATGCAAAGGGGGTGTGGGGGGGGGGGGGGGGGTGTTATTGGAAGACACTTTGCACCCATGCTGTGACGGGACAATGGCGGCTGGCTGAGCTTCCACCTCCGCTCCGTCAAAGCTTAATCATATTACTCTTTTCCCAGGATTCTATGAGTGACCACAAGCCTTCAATGAAATTTCATGGCAGATCCATCCGGCACCATGCCGCACACATGAAGTTGACACTGTTTTGCCCGGGATTGTGATGATACACTAGACATTTCACTCCCAGCAAACATATCAAGCCACAGGGTCAAAAATATGTCCAGTTGTTTCAACAAGATCTTTCTATATTAAAAAAATATATAACAGAATACAGTATTGCCAAAGTGCTACGAATTTTTAAATTGTCTACTTTGTCTGTATGTATATATACACATTCTGGACAGCGTACCGAACTTCAACAAACAAACCCAGGCAACAACCCCATCCTCAATGTAAAGAGAAGGAATCACGAGCACATTCAGTCTCTCTCTCTCTCTCTCTCTCTCCTGCCCTTGACTTTACCCCGACTCTTTCTCTGTCTTTGTCTGTCCCACTATCTATGCCCCACTCTTTGGCCCCATAGCTATCAGATTGCAGCGTTTTTTCCCCTCCCCTTGTGCAAGCAGATAATTCCCCCCGTGACCTCTTGGCTACCTACCCAGCTTTCAGGCTGACTAACAGTGTGAAAACCCATCATGCTTGCCCCCAGCTTGAACAGATTTTTTTTTTACAGATATTTACAGTAAACTCAGTAAACTCAGCTTTTAAACTTTATAAAAAGAGCTCAATTCAGTCATTTGACATGCATGGACCAGTCACACAGCAAAATTGAGAAAAGGAAGCCATTTACAGTAACTACCATTTCTGATCTTGAAAAGTGATTATCCTCATCCCATTTTCATAGACATGGAGTGCATAGAGTTGTACAGTTTGAGAAAATGATGAAGTTTGTATGCAATAATTAGGCTGCCTCAAGATAAGAACTTAAAGTTATTGTCAGATCACAAAATACTGTTGTGAAAACACATTGCAAGACATATCCATGTCTAAAGCTTTAAATAAAAAGAAAATGCTCTATTCTTTAAGGAACTTTGTAAATGAAAAGCAAAAACTTTAAGCAGCTTGTTTGTATGGATGAGAGAGCACACTCTTCATGGTTATTACATCAGCTCTTTAATTAAAATGGACAGCGAAAGCTGGTAGGAATTAGGTTGGTGTCATAATGTGGAAGGTTAATTGGTCAAATTAACATTAAAAGCTGCTTTTTCTTCAGCATCATCATTTACCTGTGGAAGAAGTTGGGAAATGTAATGTGTCTGCTGTGCGCCGCCACTGGCATTTTGCCGAGACAAGAGTGAGTTAGAGACTGATATACTGTAGACCTATTTAGATGTTGTATCTGCATTTAAAGAGCGAACAGATCTCTCTCACTGTCTCTCTGTCTCTCTCTCTCGACACATTCGACACATTCACATGCTTTAAGACAAGGCCACAAGCATCATGTACAGCGACGGGGGAAACTGGAGCAGGTGGGTTCTGTAATGTGTTTTCACAGATGTGATCTCTGATACATTCTCTCTTCCGTCTCATTTATAGTGAAGACGCAGTAGGAAATGAGAATGTCTGCTCGGTGTCAATGTTGAGGCAGTTCAGCTTCGACCTCCTGCACGCTGTTCACATCTATCTCATAGCCTCTCGCTGCTGATTTAATTCAAAAGCCACACACACACACACACACACACACATAAATTCGCATATACACACACGCAAACTGAAGGTCATTCTTAATGGTCTCTGAAGCCTTTCCTTTCACTATCGCCACAAAATCTCTTCAGTCTTTTCTGCCTTCCCACCATTCATCCAACATCCCCCCTCCCTTCCTTTTACTCCTTATTGTCCCTCAAACAAGAGATCCTCATAAATAGGCATGTGACAGCTGACAAAAGCAGGGGCATCCACAAAGGATACTGTCTCATTTTACTCAAAGCTAACGACTAAATAAAGACTACCACTTAACAGTGTGAGAGAACGAGGCCCCCTTGGAGGGGCGATTAAAAAGCTACAGCCTGTCCTCTCGTCCCTCACACACGCATCTTCCTGTTCATTTCTTTCATTTCCTCCCACTCTTCCTCCTTCACTCTGTACCTTTTAACAGCTGTTTAAGACTGTTCCTGTTCCCAGGACACTTGTTAGCGCTCCACCAGGGGATAAGTCTGCTCTCTGAGGCAAAGGAGATCCAAGTTCATCTCCATCCATGCAAAGAAATTCACAATTGTGCATGCATACCCAACTGAATACCTTAAAGGGATGAATGAATCAAACCAATACTCTTTTCCATTATATATGTGGTTGCAACCTATCTCTTCCTGCAATTCCAAGCATTTTGATTGCCCCAGCACATACAGCACAATAATGTAGCTGTAGTATACAGTATTTTTATATGACGCAATCACAATTTTTCAAATAGTACGAGTGTCTTCTCAATATTAGTTACCACCCTCTCCTACTTCTTCTCATTGTTTCGTGCTTTAATCTAAACTAATGAACATTACTTTTGTAGCTTCACAAAATGGTCACCGCAGTCTCCCAAAGTCCAGGGTGACGTCTTTGAATGTCTTGTTTGGTCCAATAAAAAAAAAAAAAAGCAATATACAGTTAATATCTACATCTGAGAAGCTGGAACCAGTAAATTTGGGTAGTTTTAAGTTTACATTTGTGACAAAAAGTGTTTAAAATCTACTCCATCTATTTATTTTTTTGTGATGAGAGATGGTTGTTTTACAATCCATCCATCTATACAGTTTTTATACTTGGGGTTTGGAGCCTATCCCAGCATACATTGGGCAAAAGGCAGGATACACTTGTCAGTCTATCAGGGCTGCAGAAAGACTAACCACTCATATTGCACCTATACACATTTCGAACTTCCAGCTTACCTGGGGCACTTAGTTTGCAGCATGCAAGCTTTGATTTGCATTCATTGTGACATATTTCACTAATCAAAACAAACGGCACACTTGGGAGGCATACATCAGCATGCAAGAGCCCTGCAGAACATGCAAATTCATCTGCTCGACACCTACTTGCTAGAAGGACATTTATGGTCCGGCTGGTCAGGGCTCCAAGGGCGCTGGCGCTCACACAGCTGTAGCCCCCCTCCACGTCCTGGGGAGGCTGGCCATCCTTAGAGATGGGCAGCAAAAGGAGGGATCCGTTGGCCAAATACTGCAGAAAGTCACCCCCTTCCAAAGGCAGAGGTTGGCCATCTTGAAGCCAGGTGACATTGAAAGGGGCATCGCTGGCCCCAAGGTTGCAGTCAAGCAAGAGGGGCAAACCTGGCTCCAACACTACATGGCTGGGTCCAGCCCCGCAGCTCAGCTCTACCGAAACAGGCTTTTCTGTGTGGGACAAAGAAGAAAAGTTTGTTCTGTTAATGTTATGTTATCTTTATTATAAAAAACATGTTCCTATATGTTCAATTTCTAATGCATTTGTCAGTATAACCTGTGCCCAATATATACATAGCTTAATTACAGTCCTTGCACTGTCTTTATTGGTCCTATTATTCATTCATCTTTGTAAGTTGGAATTATTTTTTGCTATATTTACTGCATCAATTCCAGTGTTTGGCAATTTGTCATTGTATAACATGACTTCAACAGAATCAATAGTGTGGGTAGCACAGATGAATCGAGGTAGTGCATTCCAGAGGCAGGGTGTTTTGGGGACAGAGAGGAGGCCAGAGGAGGAGGAGGAGGAGGAGCTCTGAAAATGAAATGGGTGCAGTGGCATGAAGGGATTTGTATGTCAGCAGCAGGACATTAAAGTCAGTGAGAGAGGGGAAGCCCTGCCGTGAGAGGTTGATGAGCTGGTGTGATATGAGGAGCAGAGTGCTACATAAACTGCAGTCAAAGGAGATGCTGTTGTTTAACCACAGTGATGTTTCCATGCCAAAACTTCAGCATTCTTATTTTGAATAATTTAAGTCTTTGTAATTGCAGGATTTTGTTTCAACACATCATTTTGATTAAATGAAAATGAATGTATTGACGCTATCCTACAACACTACACTGTTCATCCAGATGTTTTAAGACATTTCTTGTGCTGTGTCTCTTATCTTTATATTACTGTATCTCGCCTCTTTAGCCTCTATTTTTCAACAGTAAGTGCTGAAACACAGTTTAAATTCAGTTCTGTGAAGAACAAGTTGGAAGTACAAAAGGGTACAAAAAAATAGGCGAGGCTCTCAGGAGAATTAATTAAAAAAATGAAGAGGGGAAAGATCAAGAGAGAATCTGAAATGGGAGATGTGAAGAAATTTGGAAAAAGTAAGGGTTAGTAGTACGTCTACATTGCACTGCTTCCAGTAGACACATATTACCTATGCATTATCTACTGTTAATGCTTTTAATGTGCATGTATTTCTTCATACATTTCTACTACATCAGAGCAAAAGGACTTCTCTTTGTGCACATTTTTAGAAAATATTAAGAAAGAAGTGAAATTTAAATATTTTAAAAGAGCTACGTTCAGACGCTTAGATACACTAAGTAGCAGTTTCAATAAAACATACGAAAATATGAACGAAATATGTCTTCAGCAAATCATAAAGTGAATGAAACAGATTTTCCTTGTAATCACTTGTCTTGAGCATCTCCATATTAGTACATTTCAATCGTCAGGTAAGAGAGGAGCCCACATGATGTAAATACATCATGAAAAAGGAATTCACTTTGAAGAATATAAATCACCACTGCAAACACTGCATCCCTGTATATATCTATCATATTCCTGTTGGGTATTTGTTCTTCTTTGTCTATGTAGTGTCGGTATTTGACATGCTGTATGTAGTCATGAATATTATAAAATGCTCCTCTACCAATTTAGCATCCTTGGAGCTTTGAAGTGGGTTGCCTCGTATTGCGTTGAAAACCTTTATATTCATATTTTTTGGCCTCCTCTATAGATAAATCTGGCGGCTGATGTGTTGCGCTCTCAAGTACAACCACCATTACTGAGACGGCACAATGCAACAGAAGACATCTCTGCTTTCACTGTTGATGTTTGGATTAATCACGGTCGGCAGACAAAGGTAGTTTGTGTGAATATGGAAGTTTTTCATATTTTTTTTAATGTTGAAAGTCTCAACTCTCACTAGATTGAAATTCGTTTTGACACAGCCTTTGGGGGGAAAAATAACATTAGCATACCGGCTCGGTCTGACCTCCACAGTCTGGATGTAAAAGGAAAACGGAGTAGCTAATTAAACCCAGCAGAAAACTACTTATTAGCTTATAATTTAAATCATCATATTTCCCAAAGTCTCAGATTGTTGCTGATAACAGCTCAGCCCAGAAAAAGACACCTAGCCAGCTGTTAAAACTGGACCAGATTTCATTGAAAAGTTTACTCTTTTTTTTAATTATATCCTTTATTTTAATTTAATTAATAATTCATTTGATAGTAAAGATAGTGTTATATCTAGGTTTGGCTTGTGAATGCTGACTGATACTGTCAATTCTGGTAATTATTTCTTTACTTACTTTCCACATTTACTTAGTTTCTTTAAATGTCTTTTTCATGAAGTCATTTCTGTACCTGTGCAAGTAATCTCATTTAAACTTCCATTTGTGAATGCAGCTATTGTCTCACATACATACAGACGTGCACGCGCACATGCACACACACCCACACACACACACACACACACACTTTCTTTCTGCTTCTCTTTCTCCGTGTCGGATTAATTATGTTAATGGGAGATGGAATTTTTTCCTTGATTAAATGAGGCCTGACCCCCCACCATCACTTCCTGATGAGGAGGCAGGGTAATGCTGAGAAAGGCTGCATAGCGCTTTCGCACGCGCACACACACACACCTGCCATGGATAGAACAAACACACATTCACACACACACACATGCACCGAAAGCCTACACAGAGACACACAAAGGTACACAAATAACACCAAAACATGTTCACAATCTTGTCGAAACAGAAACACTCGCGTACAAGTGCACCAACACACACTGATACATATCACCTCCACTGCTCCCCCATTTCAACTAATTGGGTCTCATTAAGTCATTAAAACGTTAGCAGCTATTTCCAAGCTCAATGCCAATGGTTTCACTTAGCGAGAGGTGGGGACCATTCTGGGTTAGATATGGAAGTCATTGTGTGGTGTGATGAGGAACATCCAAAAAAAGAAAACAGTAATTTGATTTTAGTGAGGTGTAGACATCTTAATGTGTATAAGGATGATGTTTATACATCATGATATTTATAGAGGAGGAAATCAAAAGATATGTGTCTAACCTAGAAAAGTTACTGTACCATTTTCAGAACCGAGGACTAGCATGTCAAAAAAAGAGAGGAGGCAAGGGATGCATGTCACATATTTCAAAAAATGGCTATTTCATATGGGAATAAAGGAAAGAAACCTCCACATGGCCTAGATTTGTGGCTGTGTGCAGCATACACACACACACACACACACACTTTCACATGCTAACACACATGAACCCATTACAACACATATGCATGCCCACACAGTAACTGTCACTATCTCAATAGTTCAAAATGTGGTGGTGGTGGTGGGGGTGGGGGGGGGGGGACTGGATGCATTCTGGGATATAGTAGCGGCTGTGCAATCTCACTGAGCTGTAGGGAATGGATTGTGATGGCACTGCACCAAGCGGTTCACAGCTTACTCTAAGTAGAGAGAGGACCATCAAAAACAGAAAAAAGAAACAAAGAAGCAAACATATCACACATAAATTATGCAGTGCGCCTTTAGCCAATAATGTTGACACCTTATGTGGATTTGTAAAAGCGTTCTAATTGTGCCAATCACAGTTATTTGGATAATGTAAGAACACAGTGGTGGAATGATCCCCAAGATTTTATGAAATCAAATTACATGTTTGGTGTACCTCCATACTACTGCCATATATCAGGTGGAGAAATGTATGAACTTAAGACTGATTTGTAGTCAAGTAAATTTTTATATGTATATCCCAATATCAGAAATCACAATTTGCCTCAAGGGACAGTCTTCTTCACAATGAAATACACAAAAAGAGAGACAAAATATAAACTGAACACACACAAAGAAAGATAGGGATTATCTGAGTCGGTCACTCAGAGAGAGGAAAGCATTTGAAAAGAGGTAGGAGAAATTGAGAAGTTTGGAGAGCAGTGCTCTTGATATCATCAACACGTATTTCACTAGTACATTTCTGTTAATGGATCACCTATTCACAAAACGTTTGGGAGAACAGAAGGAGAAAGAGGAGGAGTAGGAGGAGGTGAGTGACTCAACACAGGGAATATTTCAACCAGCCCAGCTCACTGTCAACAGAGCCTGGACCCCCCATGACCCGGAGGCCACAGCTCAGGTTTCCACAGCTTCTATAGTGAAGCTACACAATACCTCAGGCCTCTCAGGAACTAGAGACACGCACAAAGGGGCCCGGCTAAGAGTCCAAAATTTGGTGCACTCCACTTTGCAAAAAAAATCTTTATACTTGATGCTGATTGCCCACATTATGCTGTTGTTTGCTGCAAGCTTTTATGTGTTTTTTTTGCTGTATTGCTGCTGCTGCAATCCCTCCGACAAATTATACCATGCAATGTAATGTAATACCACAATAACAGTGTAATTTGCAGGCATATCCATACCCCTCTAATACATTTCTATCAGAGTCCTGTCTTTTTAGATTATCTGTGAATCAAAACATTTTTTGCACATTTATTATATATTCCTGATATACATAATGTTGGCTTTTACATATGTATATATCATAACCATAAAAGATGGCATTTAAACAAAACTAAGAGTCTACAACCATGCTAGCAGCTCTGTGAGGTTGTATTTAGGCACAGTGATGCTTTGAGCTAAATGCTCATGGCATGTTACTCATCTCAGTTTTGTGTGTTAGCATGCTGACGTTAGCATATTAGCCCTAAACACAAAGAACAGCTGAGGCTGATAGGAATGCTATTAGTTTTGTAGATATTGGGTCAGAAATCATAGTATTGGACAAATTATAAAAATTGACCTAATGGTGGCACTAGATGAAAAGTCAAGAGATCAAAATTGTTACAATCCATCCTGAGGGGAACATAGGTATATGTACTAAATTTCATGGCAATCCATCCAATAGTTGTCAAGATATTTCGAAAAGAATATAAATTGTCAACCTCAAGGTGGTGCTACAGGAAAGGTCAGGGGATCCCTAAATTCAGTAGACATAACCATCTGGGGACTCTGAATATCTACACCAAACTTCATAGCAATCTATCAAATAGTTGTTGAGATATTTCAGTCTGAACCAAATGGTGGGCCAACTCACCAACCGACACTGCCATCCATAGAACTACACCGCTATGGTGGCTAAAAAGTGGTATGAGTGCTATAGTGTTGCATGAACAAATGCCAAGTAGGCTGAACGAGGTCACAAACTTAAAAAGATCTGGAAAAAATGTAAAGTAAGCAATGGAAAGAGAATATGAGACAAAGAAAGACCCAGAATTACAGAATGAAATAGAGGACTGACCTGTGGAGATAGGATCGTGGCCTCGAGACTCAAATGAAAGAGAGCAGCAAAATGTGATTACAGATGCTTTTGTGAAGAGGGACCACAAACACACTCAAAAGAAGTGATAACCAGATTGCCTCGTACTTCCTGCTAAATCAACACAGAGGCAGCAGATAATTGCTGTGAGTTGTTCTTAAATTATGTATTGTATCATACACGTAGGTAGTACTTGTATCGGAAAAACAGGGTTATAGGACATCACTATGCACTGCAACCTAAATACAGGCTGAGTGGATAGGGACAGATGGTCTGATTGATAGCACTAGTGTGTGTGTGTGTGTGTGTGTGTGTGTGTGTGTGTGTGTGTGTGTGGATACCACAAACCAAACCTCAAATTAAGCCTATTATTTCAGCAGGGCCTTTGTTTCCTATCAACAAGGTAAAATAGCCCAGTCACTTACATGTGCTATGGGCAAAAAACGACCTGGCGTGTGAATAAATCAATATTTTCAAGCCACAGTTGTGATAACCAACCTGAGCAGAGAGACAGCGAGCAATACACCCTGCAGGGAAATGGAGGCTCTCAGGTTTCGGTATGCAGGTGGAAATGCCTGAGTATTAACAAGACACAGAAAGTCTCACTGACAGATGCGCCTCACTACTGTCTCAGTATTACAATACGTTAAAAATGTTGCGCTGGGCATTGGGTTCTTTCTGTAAAAATGTAAAAGCACCGTCAGGAGTCCATAGCCTACTACACATTCAAATCTCTTTATGAGTTGTAAATTGATCTGATGGCAATTTAAATCTCTCTGTTTACTAGTTAAGCAATACTACACACAGAGGGCTCAACATTTCACTGAAACCAGTTAGGCTGTGACTCATTCAACAAACTGAACAGCTGCCATGTCAGGTGTTAAGTGTTCCAGCTGTGTTTCCTCCCATGACGTTCTTCTCACACCAAGTCATCTTAACCACAAACACATACATACTCCCTCACTTTCACTGGCAGAGATTTGATACAATGAATCAAAGATTTTAGCCTGACCTTGGGCATAAGTTGAATGAGTTTCCACATTGTGACAGGCTGCAAAATTTATAGAAGAAAACATGCTTTATTCACTTTAAGTGCACTTTAAAAATGTTCCCAGCATTTATAAAAAAGTATTCTGTTGCTGCTCTGGACCTCTGGCCTCCATATCAAGTGGCAAATCTTAACTTTAACTTAAAACCAACCAAATCTAAATTATTACCATCTAATTACCTCTTAATAGCACATTATTGCCATTTTGTGACTATTTCCATTATTAATTAATCTAATGGTTATTTTGTTTAATTAATCAATTAGCTGCCCAAGCTGACATATTCATTTTGTTTGTTTTGTCCAACCAACAGAAGAAACCTGAGAATGTTTCATTTACTCTCATAGAAGACTGACAAGACCAGCAAAAAGTCACATTTGAGAAGGTGGCACCAGTGAAAAAATGACCACTAGTAGAATATCAAATTAGTTTTCTGCTGATTAACCGACTAATCATTTCAGCTCTAAATAGTATTATTCAACCTGCTTCTGCACCTGCCATGCTGTACTTAGATGTACAAAAGCTCTAAAGACATCATCTAATATGAAACGTTTCCATGTATCGCATGCACAGTAATGAATCACAAATCTGACATTTACACTTTCGATCATCAAGATCATGCAGTGACCCTCTTCTCAAAGGCAGTGGAACAACAAGTGGCAGGAAAGTGTACAATGAAAAAAAGTGGGGTTGTGATGAGACAAACATGGCTCCCGTGTCCCACTGAATGTGTGTGTACAAGAGGGAGAGAGGGAGCAGAGCAGAGAACGAGAGAGGGGGGCATACCAGCCAAGTCCCTGTGCCTCCTGCTCTATGTACAGTGCTCATTCATCCCAGTCGGACTTCCTCCAATCACAAAGCAGCATTCCTGCATGCAGGGCCTCCCAGCAGCCTGGGGCCTCCACATGGCCATGTCAAGAGCCAGGCCCACTTGTATGAGTCAACAAAGAGAGCATTAAAACTAACATGGGAGTAACATGGGAGATCCAAATCAGAATCTCTTTGTTCTCGCAGCAGCACAATGAATGTACAGGAATTTGTGCTGCTGGTGGCATTTGGCCCTGAGACGGTATACTGGTAACGTGAAGGTCCCCAGTATGTAGAGACAAACGCAGGACAACGGGACATGCTGGAAGGTATTATATTGAACAGGCAGAACAGTGTAAAAACATTCCCCTGTTACTTAACTCTGCTCTTTGAAGTGAGGCACATCAGATCAGATCAGAAATCCTTTAATAGTCTCACAGTGGAGAAATTTACATTGTTGAAGCAATGAGACTGCTATGTGACACTACCTGGTACATGCACTGAGGAAGTGCGCACTGCGCTCACACCGGGGTTCTCAACAATGCCTCTTTCCATCACTGATGTTAGAGAGACGTGCTGTGAGAAATATGCTGCATTTAAATAACTTAGAGTGTGTACTCAGTTTGAATTCACAAATGATTGATCTAGAGATTTATAAATGTATGCATTGTATGAGAGTACTTCAGGAATTAAGGCTTAGTCTACTGCTGCGATTGCAGTAGAATTGTCAACCCTCCTTTGACTTCTACGCATGTGAATCTCCTAAAATGTCTTTCCCTTTACAGCAAGTCCTCATCAATATACCATAACTCTTTTTTTAGATGTATTTATATTCTTCTTCACCCACACATTCCAACCTAAATGGCCACGTTCAGTGTAACTCTTCTGCAATCATGTGACCAAGCAGACAGCAGGGAGGAATGGAAGGAATGTGAATGCAGGTTAGTTGACCAAGTGAGAGCCGCCAGACTGCTGCTTCTGGTCTCACAAACACACATACACACACACAAAGATAAAACACCACGAGAAGAGTAAAATCCAAAGTAAAGAAAACAAAAAAGTGAGAAATCAAGTTGTACCAGGTATATAGAGCTTACCAGTGTGATAAGACCTATTAGTGACATACTATCTTCAAAAATCCCCAAACTCCCTGAGTAGATTTGTGGAACGAAAACTATAAAGAGCTGGGTGACTGCCTCCCTTTGATGTCCAGCAACCTCATTACACAACATATTGCTGCAGATTCACAGTTTCCGTCTTGTAATGTTTACATGAAGATGATGTTCAAGGCTGAGGTCAGTAATGGCTGAGGCTCCACGCTTGCACGATAATGTGCTGCACACCACTTTGGGTGCAGCTGTGACCCTGCTCTGAGCCTCAGCTCAAATCACATCATGAAAAGTTATGAATTAACCTCAATGACCCGGCAAGCCAACCGGATGAAATGCACAGTCCAGCTGAGTTGCATCATTGCAGTGGTAATATCTGTTTGTGCTCCTGGGATCAAAGAATTAACAGATAGCAGCATTACCAAAGAGCAGCATGAAAACATCTGATCTCTGTGTGCTACTAAGGTGCAACTCAGTGCGAAAGCTGCTGTAGGACAAAGGCTAGTTACATTGCTGGCAAAGGTGCACTCAGAATGAATATACTCTTACATGACATTTTGTGTTAATAGTGTACATGTTGCACCAGGTAAGATTTCACTCTTACGTGTGCAACCTAGATTACTTTTGTAAAAATGGCTGTAAATTGGTCTGATGGCAAATTAAGAGGACAGCTCTCCTTCAGGTGGTGAGATAACACTATATCTTAATATATCAATATATATATATATATCTTAGCAGGAACAAAGTCAAGTCTATTTTCGAAAAAAAAATGTATATAGTGAAATATCACAAATCATTTGCTTGCTTGTTTCATGGGCCAAATTCCAAATACTATCTTGGCATTGCTGCTCTATGCATCCCTTCTGTCATGATGAAAAAGAAACTTTTCCATGACTGAGTCATACATGTGAAAGCCAACAAGCCATTACTTTACTAGATAGACAATCCCAGGCAGGCCCACCGTTTGTCTTGCTCGTGCCCAAGACAAAATGACCTCCAACGGCCTCCCGGCAAATTATTCCAGCTGATTATTTAGAGGTTAGTGGGCCCAGGACGACTATAGGTTACTGTATTTAGTCTGTGGTTGGTAAATGTACGTGCTCTAATCGAGGGGCGACAAGCTATTCTGTCTATTCAGAACGTCTTTCCCACTTTGAAATTACACACGAATACGTAGAAAGCCCAGATGTCCAAGTTTTCCACCAGCACTTAAACACAGCAAGCATTTACAAACCTGTGAAGCTGGAACCAGCGTTAAAATAGTCTAAAAATTCTGAAAGCGAAAGTAACCTGATCCGCGCGTAACAGGAGACATTTGTATGCGTAGGAAGCTTTTTGAAAGTTAAAAAGATCAGATCTGAGAAGTTGAAGTTATATTAATATTTTCAAATCATATTTTCAAATCATGAAAAACACATTTACAAATAATACTGAGACTATATTCACTCCATACAGGCTAGTCATAAACATATACATGTGTGCTAACTTAAATTAAACACTCATTAGTTAGAAAGGTTTTATTTTCAGTTATTTTGGGAGGGGTACTATTCATGACTGACAAAAAAGCACTAACAAAATAAACATCACTTTTAACATCTCAAGGAGAGCAAATTCTTTGAATTCATAGCAGACAAAATTGAGCTCAAGACTTCCTCTTCTTTCATACACACACTTCTGTGCTTAAGATCGCCTCTCTGGCAGCATGAATAGGCGCACACAGGGCACCATAAAAATCAACATATTCACTGCACAAATATACCCAGCTGAAACTCAGCCCAGGGCATCTTTAAATAATATGCATCCTAATTTAGCATGAACTCTCTGGGGAGGGGATCAAGATGCACTCACAAATCGCAGCTGATACACCCACGCTTACACACAAGCAAGCAGGCAGGCACACGGGGGCAGGTTTACCTCAGCAAACACACACACACACACACAGATATTTTATTTACCACTAATGTGCAATGAGCTATTCTCCACAGGCACTGCTATCCGACAAGCTCTGGTTTGAAGTCTCAAGATTTCTGTGTATGTATGTTCACAGAAATACTAAAAGAGTGTGATACGTTTGGACTTCGAACTTCAAAAAATGCTAACAACTAAAACATAGTCATTGCATGTGCAATTTAATAAATACATAATTTATACATCAATTAAATTAGAAATGCAATTACATAAAGTAAATAAGGTGGTGTGTTTACAAAGAAGAGAGGATCTCTTAATTTACTACAGGACGTAGGAGACTGGAGGGTCACAGAAATAAGAGTGGGATAAAACAATTTATGTATATTTATCTCCACATTTAACCACTGCACGTACTTGTTAAAATAAAAACCACAAATACAACCTACACAGACAAAGTTTTGGTGATCTCAGAGCAGTTACACAGTGATAATAGACACATGAGCAGTAACCAATCTACAAACAACATACATCCCTCTACAAATTCAATGTTTAATATTCTGCAGCTGCCACTATATGGGAGGTTGAACAGCTGGCCCTCTGGTGTAGACACAACAAACTGGAGCTGAACACAATCTAAACATTACAGATGGCAAGTAGAGTTCAGGAGAAAACATGGACGACAAATCTCAAGGGACCTACAGGTGGAGAGTAAAAGAGACTTTCTGCAGTGGCTGAGGAAGTTCTTGTTAACTTGCCAAAGGAGCTGCTTATTCAGTTCTACATGGCATCATCTTTTTTTCTGTGGCTATTTCTTTGCCTATTAGTCCTGTGTATAACAGCTCTGTGTGAGTTTTCCAGTCTATACATTGAGAGCCAATGACAGCTCCCGCTATGTGCATGCATACCTGGCTGAAAACCAGACTCTACTTTCAGTTCTAATACCACTTTGTCACTGGTGCACTGGTGCCATGTTGACTGGTGCAACAGAATAAGATCGTCAAACAAAATCAGAAAGCAGGAAGAAGTCTAGTGCCAGAAACCAAAACCAAGCTTTAAAGGATCCTTTGAAGCCACTCCTAGCTCTGTGTTTTGCTCTCTTAGCACCACTCTAACTGTACAGTAACACAAGCTATTTGTTTGTTACCTGCCCAGTATGAAATGTATTGTGAGTAAAACAATGTAAACAAGTGGAATAGAATCCATAATCTACCAAGTTGAAGAGACCTAGAAGTTGATCTCAATATTTTCAGGATACTGGACTTGCATTAAAAATGTAGAGTGAAAAAAGTGTTATGTAGTATCATGAGAGTCTGTCAAAAGAACATTTAAAAAGTTGTGTTGCTAACCACATCTTTTGTTGCACTTTCTATTGCAATTTCAAGCTGCTATGATTACAGAAATGTAAGAGTTTATCTCACAGGTTTGTGTTCGTATCTTGTTTGAATTGTCCAACAATCAATTATTCATTAACATTCAGCCTTTGGTCTTTTCTGCTTGACATTGCTTTGGTGTTTTGATACTTGTATAGCTTGAAGGCAACATACTGGAAGTAAACACTGAAGCAGAAGAATATTGAAAAGACTTTTAATTTAACATTTTATTTTGAAATATTTGTTGGGAAGAAATGCATGCAATTAAATGTAGCACAGGTATGTCATGCAGAATGTCATTAAATTCCATTGCAACTTTTGAGACAGTGATGCCCATGACTTCACTGTGCAGCCAACTGAATTTTTAGCATTTTGTGGTTAAAATAAGAATCGCAAATCTGACTTTTCTGTTTAAAACATAATATGTTTTTAACACACCACCCTCACCAGATTCAAAATATCTTCCTCTGACACCATGCCAGGCTGAAAATGGAACCCCTTGTGTAACTTTACATCTCCATGATATTTAAGCTAGATAATGGACTTTGCCCCAGAGTACCCTGGTGCAGTGTGTGGAATAAATGGTTGACTCAGAAAAAAACATTTCCCTCCCACCACCATGCCTAACATTGCACAGGGTCACTTCAGCAGTGGGATTCCTACAGGCGTATCTTCCTTCGGTGTTCAGTCAAAATATTACTTTTTATGAAACAAGCTGCTAAGATGACCCCCGTCTGACATGAAAATATTAGAAAAATAACTTTTTTTGCCTCCAACAGTAACTCACTCCAACTAGATTTTGAGTTGCAGAGCTATCTATCAGTTTCAAAATAAAGGAATGTAATTTAATCTTTCCTAGAGTTTAAACCACACAGAGGTAGTGCGAGGTGATTTCAAAGCAACTGCTAAAAATAAGATATTAACAGCATTGCAATGCGAATGGGCTGCTTTACAAGCATGTCAAGAGCATGTGAGCAAATGCTACTCATTTGGATACCTTTCTTTTGAATGAAGGTCATCACATTATTCACTTAGCTAAGCTGGGTCACAGTGTGCTCAAAAAAACTAGAACTTGCGATCTGCCATTTGTCCCTTTCATTTAATTTAATTATAGGTTAACACCAAGTTTACAGTGCTTTGTCTGTCTGTGTAAGGTAACATTACAAGTTAATACAGGGGAAGAAATGAATGCGATGTACTTTTCCTGCTGCTCCAGTGGAATTGCAGGAGACCGCTGCTGCACTGGGCATCTCCCAACTGTGTGACTGTGTGAGTGTTAAGCCGGACAGTGCAGAAGAGCATCATATAAGCTCATGCTAATACAAATCAAATGACTGGGAGGACTGAGGGTATATTTATTGTGAGAGTTAAAGTGAACCGTTAGACAATTTTCCTAACGGTGTAGACAAATTTGGTGCATTAAGAGTAAATGATAATTTGATATTCTCAGTCAGTGTAGCGCCATCGCTTCATCATGCAACTGTTGCTGTGTTTACAATTTTCATGTGCATATAAAAAGGCCAAAGGCGCAAAGCCATAATCACATTAATTTGCTCATAAAGTCTTGCAGGAGTCCAGATGTTTTCTTTTTATTATGCCCATTAATAACAGTGCGGACTATGAACACACAGACACTTTTGCTTCATTTGTTTGCCTGTGATGTGTTAAGTGAGGCTGACATATTTTCATTTGATCTTCAGAATGGACAAAACAAGCTCTTTGTTTGTGGCTGTAGCAATCGCCCTTGCCCTCAAATTCGCCCCACCAGCGCCCGACAATTTATCCCTGTCCCAGAATCACCCACAGCCCCCACACACCAGCCTCAGTTCCCACAAACTACCAACACCAACGACGTTCATGCTCCAATTTCTAAACCCAACAAAATGTACACACACACACACACACATAGAAGCACACACACACACACCAAGTCACCCTTGATGACTGTGTTGTTAACGAGACTTGATTATTTAGTAATAATACATGATAAATACTAATATGTTGATGTGATCATAGAGCATAATGCTGCTGTCAGTTTTGCAGAGCTCGTGAACACAAATGTGGCTCTGAAGCAAAACACAGTTTGATGACAGTTCCTAAATATTTTAATGGAATTTAATCTGTGATTTGTTTGTTTAGTCATTTTTTACATGTGATATTTTATCAATGCAAAGGCTTTTTACACAGCAACCAAAGTCAAAACAGTTTGGCGCCAACTTTCAATGATAAATCAATTTCCTCCATCACAATCGCCATTTACCTGCGAGAGATTTCATCATGTGGACGTGATCGCCTCTAGTGTGGCACTCACTCTCCTGTCAGGAGGATCTCAGGGGGAGTAATTCCTTATTCTGCCTCTGCTGGAGTCTGCGGGGCATGGTAATCTAACTCAATACAAATTGTATCCTCTGACCTTCTACTACTATATCAGATGGAAGTCAAGGAGGCATGCATCTTGTTGCCTCCCTTTTAAGGCCTTTATAGGCATAATTGAACAATGAATAATGGAACTTATGTGATAAAATAACAGCATATCTCAGAAAGTGGTGGTGTCTACCTAGATCTGCGTAAGAACTTCCACCACGCTTTCACCACCTTTAAGCACCACACCAATCCATGTAGACAATATTCCTTTATTTCTCATCACTGTCTTGGTAGCAATCATTGCAGAGCATAGCATACTAGAGTTGCAGCGGGAGCACACCTATGTGCAGGCAATCTCCAGACACAAGAAAAAATTGAAATACTGCTGAGTGAGACAAAAGACAGCGATAAGCAAAGACCTGTCTTCTATTTGTAAGAAAATGTATGTTGCAGGAAGAGAGGCAACACCCACAAACAACCCTATAGTACAGTTTTTGCCGAGAGATGTACTAATCAACCAATATGAGATATCATCACAGGTGTTGGGCACAGGTTCTCACATCAGGACTGTTAAGCTTTCAACTGGTCAAAGTTTAGTTCTGTAGCAGCTGTTTCTCAGGGGGTTCTGTTTACATGAAGCAAACCCTGTTTCATAATATGTTTAAACTCTAATTACAGATTTAGATTTGGGCGCACCTACGCCGCAATAATAAGGTGGCGATTTGAAGTAGGGCTGCAACTAACAATCATTTTCTTAATTGATTTCACTGCAGATAATGTTTGGCCGATTACTCGATTAACAAAATAGTTGCTTATTAATTTTCTGTAGTGGCTGTAATTTAAACTGTGAAACTGTAGATTTGAATAAGTTTTGTAGTGTGCCATCACACTCTCTCTCTCTCTCTCTCTCTCTCTGTCAAACACATACAGTCCCACTTATCTGGTCCTCATGATAGGCTCTTAAAAAGATAAATACCAACATGTTAATGCGTTACCAAAATTTCCAACACTCAACATTTTACCTAAATGTCTGTCATGCAGTTGAAAAGCAGAATACTACAGCTGAGAGTTTGCCAGTTTTATTGACGCAGTCTAATGGCAGCTGGTTTAATGTCTATGGTTCTATTTCACCTCATAAAGGTCTGAACAAAGATGATGTGGGTGATATTAGACTATTTTGCTTCACTTCATCATTATTACCTCAATTACCTCCTCACTAGCTTGTTTCAGTAATTTCATACATGCAGAAATGTACTCAGGTGCCATTTCATGGGACAAACCGTCCGTGACCATAAAGAAAAAAAGTTTTAAGAAAAGAAATGCATGGCAGGTTCACTGATGTTTTATGCTATTCCCTTTTCTTCCTGGTCCTAAAGATCATTAAACTGTATAACATCCCATTATATTCTGCACGGGGCTTTGTCATGTAAATCCTGTGGCCACTGCCGCCTGTGTGGGCAGACTTTTCTCTCCAACCTTCCAGCTTCCACTCTCAACCGCAGTGTCTGGGAAATAAAACTGCTACTGTGCATCTCCCACTATCGGCTCTCAGACACGTTCTTCTTTGCGTTTATCGAGATCGTGCACAGATAAAGATGTCATTTTTATGGCATTATTCCTCTTTCCTCAAAATCCTCTTACTAAACTTTCTGAGCCAGCAGAAACACACCCCACGCGCAGAGTCGTTCTAGGTTATTAGATTGTAAAGGGGGGGGGACGTTTAGATTTTTTTTTTTGATTTTTTTATTTGCAAATCAATCTACACATTTAAGACTGAGCTGCTTCCAGGGGCGCTCCACTCTTATTAAACACCAAGGCCGAGCCCACGTCTTCATAATGAGCCCCCCATCCCCTGTTTGATCCAAAACTCCCCCGGTCGGTTCAAAGCCCTCTCTGGCCGCTCTGTGGCACCACTCACGGCTGCTCCTTGGGCAATGTGCTGCAACTTCGTCTAACGCCAAAAGCCCTACGGCGCGTCCCGAGACCCACGAAGCAGCCTAACAATACACCCCTACCTCATACCCACCGGAGGGGCCACATGAGGTGAACGCATAACGCGGAGGGTGCGCTGCACGTACCGTGCAAGGTGCACGTTCACCCCGGTCGCTCTCTCCTATCTTTTATCACAGCCCACTTACGTTCTGAGTAACTGCACTTAAGTGTAATATGAGTGGCTCGCTGCCTTACACATGCACTCCGCCGAAAAGCATGCAGACGATTAAAGTGAGCGCTTTACCTTGCTTGGATGGACCACAAAACAGCGAAAGAAGACAGAACAGCCAAATTGTACTCTCCACCGCCATGTACAACCTTTGATTTCCACCAGTGGGGTAGCAGCGTAGGTCTATAGCCTAAAACCAGCTATACCGTTATAGCGACATGCATACGTTGGAATCCGCTATTGTAAAGGAGTCTCTGTGATTGTTTAGCTCTCTTGTGAATAGTCCCCCCGGCTTTCCTAACAATAAAGGTTGCATTAGTCGGGGGAGAGCCGTCGTGTTTCTCAGCGCTTCAACGCCATGTTGCGAACGAATGTTAAGTGTGTGTTGCCCGCTGGTCCGCACACAAACACACACGCATGGACGCACACGTGCGCGCGCACATCCGCGCACACGCACGTTCACAAGACACTGGCTGGCTGGCTGGTTGGCCGTCGCTGGAGTCGGTGCAATCGTTGATTCTAACACACCCCTTCTTCCTTCTTTTTGTCCAACTCCGGGCTTCCCAATAACACTTGGAGGGTTCACTCAAAGCTCATACGCTGCTGAAACACTTGCAATACCAAATCTGTAAAATATATATTTTACCCCAGGCGCCCTCTATCTCTGTCTAGGATGATCAATTCGTGAGGTTGTTAGGGTAAGGCTTCGTTCTCTACTAGGGGGAAAACGAAGTGTGGAGAATGGTCTGGGTAATCGGTTATCTTTAGTGACTGCAAATGTGTTGCTCTGAAGGAACCCAATGACACCGGTTATGTTTGTGAGCTCTCAGAGACACAGGTTCACACATTTCAGTGAAAACCTTATGTTCTAATCATTAAAAATCTAGACTCATATGACATTCATATGATTTAAATCTAGACATTCTTGTGTGTTTTGGGTTTTCTTCCATGTATGTGTGTGAGCATGCATCTTTGTTTACGCACATGCACAGTGTGCATGGGTGCATGAATCTTTGTGTATTAAAGCAGGTCTGGGTAAAAAAAAAAAAAAATGGAGAGCAGGAGAGGCACATGTGCTTCCTGACCAAGAACAGGCAGAGGGGGGGGGGGACTAGGGGGGTGGCTTTGGTGGTGTGCATCCCAATCAATCAGCCGGCTCGCCTCCTGCACTGAGTGCTGAGGGACCCACTGACTTTTGCACATAGCTGGAGCCAGCTGGAGCCCAGCCTTCCCAGAGTAGACAAAGACTCGCCTCGTGCAGCACTCTCAGCATCACTGATACCAGCAGCATCCCCACATTCACCAGCATACAAAGATAGAGCAGGAGAGAAAAACAAAGGCTTTAACCAGTCAGATATAGCCATACAGCAGTCTACATGTACATCAAAGCTGCTGCTCTACACTGTAAGGGACAAAGCGTTGTTCTTTGAAGTTCCAAAGTGATATAAACCTTTTGATGTGACATCTTATAAATAGCTTTTTGGGATGAAAAGAAAGCCTATTACACATCATTATGGAGTCATCTTGCACCATTTGAATTTTAGTGAACATTCGTCCTTTTGACTATAGTCAAAAGGGATTTATATCATGTAATAGTAAAATGCTTTATT
Source organism: Nannoperca obscura (assembly GCA_036024295.1). Lineage (NCBI taxonomy): Eukaryota > Metazoa > Chordata > Actinopteri > Centrarchiformes > Percichthyidae > Nannoperca > Nannoperca obscura. The sequence goes on along the minus strand of JAVQJL010021658.1, from coordinate 64,565 downwards.
TATTGCCTACGAAATGGAGAAGACAGACAGGTAATCATAAAAAGGCAGTTATGCAGAAGTTCCCTTTTGTAATAATATCTTGTCCAGACAGATTTCTTGTATTAGTGTATTCATTTAATACTGATATGAGATGGATGCGCTGATGAAATGAAATTGATGCATTTCCCAGGTGTCTGATTAAAGCGAATGTCTGGGCCATTGGATTATGTGATTGTATTGGAAAACTAATATCACTGATGTGTCCTCTGATTGTGGTCAAGCTGTAATTTCCCTGCTTCTCCTTTTTCCTCCCGAGCTCCCGTAAAATAATGAACACAATCTACCAGCTGCTCACAAATCACTCTACAAAAGCGCTGTGATCTAAATGCACAAACTATCTATGATAAATAGCTTCAGTTCAATTTTATTAAATGACACTTCACTATTTGCCGGAGTTTTGGTGGTGAGCCTCTATCCATCACCTTGAATGTGTGCGCTGCGCAGCTCTACTCTACGATTATTGTAGAAAGTGTTGATAGCAGTGCAAGTGAGTAATGCAGGACATGATTATACAATGTAAATCTAAGTTTATGTTGCAGTGCGAACAGTCCAGACAAAAATTAAATGACTTGTGCCCTGTCAGAACCACAGAAACTGATCCGGTGGATGGTACAACCTGCTCCGAGATATGTTCTTAATTATGAGTAACCTGATTCCCTTAAACCACAATCCAACTGAACACATGCTGCAGCAATAGTTGATACCCCATCTGCAATTTGTTACCCCCGACTGACACGGCTGGCCTCGCTCTCTGGTTGATATGCATTATAAGATTAGTGTCTCTGTGATTGAATATTGGTCTCTCATTACCATATTTAAAGCAGTTTCCAGATAAAAACAATGTGCTCTAGGAATCACAGGACATCGTTCCAACAGGCACAGCTTTCTTTCCACAGTCAAAGACTGTAAGCCAAGATAGCCAAAGACAGAGCAGGCCAATTGCAGAGAAAATTATTTACATGTTTGATGCTCTGCCCACTAATACCAATTAAGATAGTAAACGTGTCTGGCTTGAGTCAAACAGCAAGAGGTTTTAGTAGGTTCTCTTGGCAGTATCAGGTAGGTTGGTGTTGCGGTTTTTCTTAGAACATTTTTCTACTACAGACAGTACTGTAATTTGTTGTCAAGTAGCTGAAAACTCTGCTGTTGTCCAGAAAATGTCCATCTTAGTAACTGTTGTATCCGCGGTGAGATGGAATGCTTTTCTTAAAATAACTGCTTTGAATTTGATGCAAGAATATACTTGAATCAAATCCCTTGCTCCACTCAACTTCTGCACGGATGGTTTCTGCAATTACCTTCAGGACATGATCATGGCATGGCCCCTCTTCACTGCCTTGGGGCAGCAACTCAGGATATGATCTAGGGTTCCATCTTTGCAGCACAGCAGACATGCTGGTTTTTAAGCTTTGCCCCTTGTGTGGAGATGTCAAACACCACCTGGAGAAGGAACTTGATCCGGTGGGATTGAGCTTTCCACTGCTCAGCCGGTGTCACCTTCCTCTACAGCTCGTCCCACCTTATTCAGCCTTCCTGCGGCACTATTGACATCCTTGCAAGACTTCTCAATTGCTGCTCTCACATCCCCCTGAACCAGGCAGCGTGTCTCCCTCTCTTTGGAGGTGTCAATCTGGAAAAGTTGAAAAGACCCCAGCCTTGCTGTAACTCAAGTCATCACTCCCGCAAGTTTACTTTGGTACAGCTTTGGCTCTTGAACTGCTTCCACTACTTGCCATTTCCTCCCAGTCCTCACCTCAATTCCATCTGTAGCCACCTTCTGGCCAATCACTTCCCTGTACTGCAACACCTCCTAGTTCTTATCACCTTGAATGTTATGGTTTGTTGTCGGGAAGAGACCAAGTGCAGACGAGGAGGCTTCAGCAATTCAAAGGTTTATTAACAACAAAAAGGCTTACACAACTATACAGGTGGGCAATTGGCAGCTTCAGCACAGGGAAATCCTCCAAAAACAAGAACATGAAAACTAAACGTGGCAACAAGAAAACCAGGAAAACTGACAAACAGGGACTCAAAGAAAATGAAGCAACAGGGAACAAAGGGCAAGGACCAATATATGTAGAAGTGTGGCTGACCAGGCACAGGTGAGTAATGAAAAAATAACAAAGTAAATTATAACAGAGAACCAAGAATAGTCCTTCAAAATAAAACAGAAACTAACAAAAACCAACAAGATGTAACATTGAATTCCTCTTACAAGGATCTGAGTGGTAGTTGTAGCTTGTTGTATCGGCCATATAGTGTGATGCCGCTCAGACTCCTAGGCAGCCCTATCCATCTTCTAGGGTGAGAACTTTTCCACTCCAGGACCTCAACTGTTGGGACTGGCACCATGTACTCCAGGAGTGGTCATGGGATTGTGGGCTGAATGCCATACTGGTACAGCCAGGCTCTACTGGAAATAATGACCGGTTCACTGCTCTCAATCAACTCTCATTACAGGGGGATCAGATGGATGATGTATCCCTTGTGGTGCTGTCAAACACCTTGCCAAGTCTTTTTACCGGATTTTCTGTGATGATGGGTATGGTAACTTATCTAATTCTGAAACAGATGGTGTTGTCCACCTTTCCTCTCTTCAATACCAGTGATCTACTTGCCTGGTTTGAAACTCATTCGGGCCCACTCCATCAACTTCTCCAGCCCATGCAGTATTCACTTACAGCCTTGTACCAACTCTGTGGTGACTGTTAGTCCATGAAGATCCTGATGGGAGGTTTGGATTGGGCAGATTTCATCATGGCCCTCTGCACTCTGGCTCACAGCAGATTTCACAAGCATGTTCATGATCAAAGAAAACAAAATCCCTGACATGGTGCACCCTGTGATTATCTCCACTTTGAACCTGTGACACCCTGATCTTATTGTTCCAGAGAAGACTCTCATCCTGAAATTCTTGTAATAGTTAGTGATGATATTTCGGGTTCTGCTGGGTATATAGTGTTTTATCAGTACACCAGCTTGTGTTACATGGAAGGAAAACCAAAGGCAGATCAATTGATCAAATTAATAGTTCAAATCAATTCTGGTATCTTTTAAACTAATAGCATGTTGTGTGGGTTGTCTAATGACGATAAAATAATTGTTATTTGTATTGCAAGGATTATAAAGTGTTCATATGCCAAAATGACACATGTACCATCACAAGTTGACATATGACATGTGTTAGATGGGTGGTCACACTATCATTATAAAGTCTTTTAGTTTTTAGCCTTTATTTGAATATATTTATCATTATGTGTTATTGTGACCATGTTTAAGAGTTGGAAAAGAGCCTTTTAAATTATTTGAAACACTCAATTTCATGACTGTTATCCTTACAGCGGTGGGTCCCACCACTTTGAGATTCAGTGCAATTATATAAAAATCAGTGTTATTGTGTGGCAGTCAGTCAAAGCTACAATTATGGCTCCGGTGAAATATGTTAATGATGGTTAGCTGCAGTTGCTACTTTAATTTGGCCTATGTATTAATGACCCTTTTCATTTAACGGAGTAAGAAAACTATCCTATTTTCCGTTATGTTGTTCTTAAAGCTTTATTTTAACATGCCAATTATAAAAAGTCATAAACAAATAGCATGTGATTTGAAATAAATCCCAAACTCAAGTGCAGCTTCAAAAGGAGTTTTTTAAGTCCATAAATGATAGACATTATAATGTGGTTAGAAATAACAAGAAAAAAAAGTTATTTGTTGCCATTCATCTTCCCCTGTTTCTTCGTGTCATTGTCTCTAGGCCACAAGCGTTACAGTCTTGAGTCTATGAGGTCTGTGTTTTTGAATGCCGAATACAGTAGCCTCCATTGTGGCCGTCTTTCATCTTCCTCAAGGTCAGAGACATCTGACAACAAAGCGTCTCCTGAATTGGTAAGGAAAGACTATAGACTGGCTTACAGACAGACAGAACCGTGCCCCCTGCTGGAGATGCTGAGAAGTGACTACATCAGGCCCAACACAAGCATGCATCATTCATGTCAATGGTACAAAGGGAGAAACGGTGATCAGAATGCTAAGTAATCCCACTGCACAAAGAAAGTTGTTTTATTACATCCTGAGAAAAGACTAATATTTTTACTCAAACTTTCTTTGGTCACTTTTCTTTTCAAAGTTGCCTTTATTCACACACTTTGAGAATTAACTAAACCATTCTGTTAATAAAAAATAATAATATCTGTGCTCCATTTCAAGGTGGGTTTAATCAACTACTGTGAAATGTTTAGTGAACAAACACTGTATGCTGCAGTCCATGGTTCATGTTTGGATATGTAAATGAGGTTGGTGTGTGATTGCCTTGCCACAATGTTATTCCACCTCCTTCCGCTGGAGGGGTGCCCTCCACATGCTTGGTCTGGAGGAAAGCGTCTCCATAGAAACCAAGACAATGGAGGCACATGGGCTTAGGGGGTGACTGGGCAAATGTTTTTTCTTTTGGAGGACAATGCCACTAGGGTGCACTGGTGCTGGGCCACAATTGAGAGCATCAAGCAGGGATATTGAGTGTTGAACAAGAGACACTTACTTTTACCTCATTTAAAGTGCATTTACACACCCAGTGATGAAGATAAATAAATGTATTCATGTATTCAATGCAGAACTAATGTGTGTGTGTGCGTGCGCAAGTGTTCATTTTGAATATGCAGTTTTGTAAATTGTGAGTCATTCATTAATTATGTGTGGGTTAACTCCCTAAAGAGAGAGCAGAAGGGTAAATGTACCCTTCAAAAGACACATTATCTCTGCCTCTGACGTTCAATATGTTGATGCTAAGCTGTCAGGCCCATCTCTCACCCTTCATTTCCTCTCTTCTTCTCTGTCTTCTTTCTTCTCCCCTCCTGCCACTCTCAGTCTCTCACTGCTTTATTTGATACTTAATATCCTGCCTTCTATCTACATCCCATCCAGGATGATGACAAAGCTTGCAGAAAGAGGACTCATGGGGGACATCTGACTTTCCTATTCTAATAAATGCAGAGTGTAACACTCTTGGTGAGCTGGAGTGGGAGGGAGAAGAAGGGCTGTGTGTTACAACATACTAGCACCATTGCGCCCTGAAAGAAGCAGCCCTTGTTCTAATTATCTTGAAAAGTAGATGCTGAATCAGAATCTCAACTAAAGATTGCGAGTCATTAAATAAAGGAGCTCATCTCAATGGTCCTGTCAATGCTGGCCTTGTTTGGTATAGAGACGCAAGAAGCAGAATGAGAGAGGAGAGAACGAGAAGCACAGACAAAGAAGCAAAATAGAGAGACCACTTGCAGATTTTTGTTTAAAGCCTATACAACAGTGGTTGCCTTAGAACAACCTGTCAGACTTTGGCTGGACTGAAACTCTGCCTGATAAATATTAATGGAGAGGAGATAAAATATGAGAGAGTGGCTGGAGTGACAGTATGAGGTAAGTGGAGAGAGAAGAGCCAGATTTACCAACTACATATCCAGTGGCTTTTAAAAAAGTGATTTCTATGTTATATGTCATTTTATAGGGAAATGTGCTTTTATTTTGTCTTGCACGGACTACACTGTAATGTACTTTATTCTGTTATCAAGCAGGTGTTTCTCTGCCTGCTCAGTCCACAACTGCATATTTTTCCTGGTGAGCTAACCTTATATTTTGCATGATAACAATGAACCTGAGAAAGAAATACTCATAACACTGGGCTACTGAGTAGACTTCAGCAATTACACACGTTTTCTCTTTTTATTATTTTAAAATAAGTATTACTGCACTGATTACTGAAACTGGACAACCATGGAATGAATTAAATCCACATAGTGCACTGGTGGAATATTCTCTTTACTTTCATTGATACAAATAAAATATTACAAGATATGAAAAATATGTGTATTTTATGTCTGTTGGCTTATTTTGTATTGTAAAGCACTTTCTGTTGCATGGGTTATGACACCGTATGGTCCTGTGGGCTGATCATAGTGAATCATGTCCGCAGTGTAGGTTTACATTTGCAATGGTAATGTAAATTATTTTCAAATCTTTTCTTTTGTCCACCTCCACAGGGAGATCGGCGCACAGACTCAGCTACAAAACAGCACCATGGCACAAGAGCTGGTAAATATTTTTGTCCAATGATGGTAGTTTATATTCACTAGGCCTCACTGCTGTCTAAAGGAGTATACTTTAGATTAATTATAGAAATGGGACTTTTGACAAATCAAATCATCAGATATATGTCAGAAACCAGTAATCTGGACAAGGAAGGGCCCAGTAAACATATTATGATGATCTAAATATCTAATATTATCTGATTATTACTGAGAACTCTGCAATTGAAAGTTATGTTACAGGGTACCCATACAGAATGTGTGTACAATTGGTAAATGATAAATTGAGTGTTACTGCCATAGCACACTGGAATTTTATTTACCATTCATGTTTTGTTTTTGGTGTATCATTTTCAAACCAGTCACCAAGTGTGTCTGCTCTGAGACACTGGACACTCATGTGCCATACCAAACACATGTGACTCCCTGTTGCTGATGAATTACCACAACTTCACTGAGTGTACTAACTAAAAGAAGGAAAAGGTCTGTCTTAGCCAAGCAAAGATATGTCAACAAGTGTGTTTACTGGCAACATTATTATTATTTTTCTGTGGCATTAACCAAGTTTTCCTTCCAGTCACTCATTTTGTTGGAAGGAAGAGCGCAGATGTAAAACTAAGAGGCAGATCGAACTTAATGAAAATAAGCGGCACTGAGAACATTTAGACGAGGAGTGAGAAAACACCTGTATCCACTTTTTGCCTGGACTGGCTGTTTTCCCACCAGAAGAACAATTACTACCTAGCAGTAGCTTATTTAACCCATATTTACATTACTATCTACATTTACATGTATAGGTTACTGTATAGACTATGTGGTTGGTAAATTGCTCTAATCGAGGGGCGAGGAGATGTCTATTTAGAAAAACGTCTTCCACCCTTTGAAATTATACATGAATACGCTGAAAGCCCAGATGTCCCAGTTCTCCACCAGCACTTAAATGCAGCATGCATTTACGAATCTGCGGAGCTGGGAACAGCGAACTGCGAAGTTGAAGTAAATTGCTTGTTTTTTTTCGGACAACTCATTGTTGTTTACAAATCTTGTTTTTCCATTTACACGTTATTTTTCATTTGCAGATTATGTAATATACATTTGCAAATATTGAGATTATTTTCACTCCATACAAAGTGGTTATCATCAATGATACTGTTCAGCAAGGAGACCGGTAGTCTGCAGTTTAATGCCACACGTCGGTAAACTGGTTCAGCACCATGGACAGAGAGCTAAACAGTGATTGGGTCAACAATACAACGTCAAGGATTAGAGTAATCCGCCTATTGGTCTGAATCAAAGTGACAGCGGAATCAAGCAGGGTGATTGGTCGAGGGTTATGGTAGCTAGGATTTATCGCTCTGGTCATGATGTACAGAAAAAAAGTATTGTAATAGTGTAATAAATAGCTTGCAGATATCGTCCAATTGGCAGCTCTACTATATTCAACACGCATCTGAAGCTTCCGGTGGAAACTGTGCACTTTAAACAGAAGCGACTGCTCTCTGGAGGAGGTAAGCAGATTATGTTTCCCGTGAAAGCTGTAATTCCTGGCTATGATGGCCAGCTCTCGGTCAAAATATCCAACTGTCTTCGTACACATGCAGCGAATATCGCAGGTCCATTGCATCCGGTGGAGTTCAGTTTGCACGCGATTACAAGCGAGTGTGACCGGCAGTCACCCGGCGTATACGGGAGCGTTTTCTGGTGGATTCACTCAAACCGGAAGGATTCAGTCGTTAAATTCTTATCACCATCATTGAGACGGTGCCTGCGGATCTCACACATTAAATCCCGACGGCGACACCTAGATAACAGCACCCTCCGTAAACACCCGCCTCCCCCAAATCACATTACGCTTGGTAATAGCACCATAAGATAGATCTGCTTCCGCACCCATGGCACCCCCATGAAATTATTTGCAATTTACTATATAAATGACTACATATGTTATAGTCTTCTAACCTCCAATAGAAATAAGTCAGCACCAATAACTAAATCCTAACCCCCAGTTTTTTTTTCTTATTTGGCAGGCTCAAGAGACTGAACAAGGGCTAAATCTAAACATCAAACTTTATCCACATGGCAGGTCAGTAATTATAGTAAGTTATATACTGGGAAAAAAGATCACCATATGCAACCTGGCATGTCTAACTGTCTCATTATTTGTCTCAGAGCCCAACTTCCCCCCACTGCCGGGATTCATCCCACTCAAGCCATGCTTCCACCAGGACTTTGAAGAGATCCCTGAGCAGCACCGCAGCATGTGCAAGAAAATGTACCACCTGTGGATTTGTGAGTGGCTTAAAGTGATGTTGTACATTGTTATAAGAGTGATATGGGATTTCTGGCAACTTAATGAACTGAAATTTCAACTATGAAACTTTAAACTGACTTTTTCTGCAGATGCTACCTGGCTCTTCAATAAAACAACAGAAGCCTTATATAAAATAAATAATCTGAATTTTCCTGGAGGTCCCATAAACTGTCTTTTCCCCTGTTGTTAACCCATGATAAGAACTATGTAACAGAAGGGCAATGGTTTACAAGGATCCCTTTGGTCCAAAAAGATACATTTATTATTGATTTTATTGGCTGTGGCTGTGTTATCCTGACTGGTTTATTTGCACTGACCAGATGGCCTTGGTTTGAACAGAGCAGTTAACAGTGAAAGTGGGTTTCAAACACTTTTTGCCAGACGCACTTTCATCAACGTTTATTACACCATAAACAAGCAGCACAATGATGTTTGTGATATTGCTCTGGTCTGGAAGCTCCCCACCCGCCCATGAAGGAATGCAAGGGGAGAGCAACAAGAAAAGGCCCAATGATGCTAGAACATTTACACATTTTACTCTACAACAGTAGAGTACAGTGAAAAAACAATGGAAACAAGTCCAGAAGTGCCTCTACTATACCTGCTGCAAACCACAGCCTGACTTTGGTTGTTGGTTGGGCACAGTCAACAAAACAGATGTTTGAAATAACCATTTAAACACAACAACAAATGTGTATTTATTACTCTGATCTATCATTTTCACTAAACTCGTTTCTTTCTGCAGGCAACATCTTTTCTAGTAAACGATAATCATAAGCAGGTATTCAAAGTCCCTAAACAACTGTTGGATGTGCTATTATTCTTTGTCTCTTTTTAGCAACTTTCTGTATCTGTCATTCTTGCATTTTGATGTGCCATATGCTAAAATGTGCGGGTATGGCATGCATTTTGCTTTTTACAATTGAGTGCGATTCAGTTTGTACATGCTTTGTTTGTAATTGATTCAAGCTGTTTTATTTTTTTCATTTTGTGTGTGAAAACCATTTGAATCCAACAGTATGATCTTTCCATTGTGTATTTAAGAAACCAAACTGTGTTCCTTAATAGCTGTGATGTTGCAGCTGTGTTCGGCCTCATAATTCTCTTGTGGAGCTGATTGGCCATCTTTGCTAGTCTAGAGAAGAAAGATGGGACCAGCTCAGAGCTACAATTAGATCTAAGTGCAACTTAAGGGGGGAGTAGTAGCCTCATAAAATGACTGTGAATTAATAGAAAAGGACACCTGCAAAAAGGCTATTCAGGGAACACAAGCCATCTTGTGAGTCAAGCATTACAATTACATATTTCACATTATGTTAATGCTGGCTGCCTTCATATCCACTTTCCAATCTTTTTCCAAACACTTTCCTGCATGTGAATGTCGTGTGAGTGTGCCCGATAGATACTTCTTTTGCATCGATGCCTAAAATACAGTATGTCTGTTTTGATCTCACAGTGAATAGTGCTACTCTTGCGGTGAACCTCATTGGCTGCTTTGCTTGGATGTTTGGTGGAGGTGGCGTGACCAACTTTGGGCTGGCTATCATCTGGCTCCTCATGTTCACTCCCTGCTCTTACGTCTGTTGGTTCAGGGCCATCTACAAGGCTTTCAAGTAAGTCCAATATGAAGTACTGGAGGTCAGAATATTGCTTTGTCAGTGTTGTAGCAGTAACTTAAAGTTGTGTTTTGTGTTGCAGTATTTAGCTGGTAAAGTTTAAATTAGTATGAAGCAACACTGTAATAACATGTTATAAATAGCACATACACCATAGTAATATTGAACTGATGTGTTATATTGCAACAGTATTTAGGGGTGAAACCGAATGCTACTTTTGTGTGTTTTATCTGCTCAGCAGAGACAATAACTGAATCATATACAATATAATACTGTGTAATCAAGTAACACTGAGCAACAGAGAGAATATTTCTTGCTTAGACATTTGAACATAATAAAGTTTGCATGTTGTATGTATATAAATATGTGTTTGAGTTCAATTTGGCACATCAGAGGAATACTTTAGATCACAGGACATCTCCTACTCCTGCCATGTAGGAAACATTTTATGTGAAGATTATAAGAAGATAATTCAATAAGCTCATTGCCTCATGTTTTTTTCTCTTTTACCAAATAATTTCTGTACCATGGCACTGTTTTGTAGCCCATATTTACTGTATGGATACTCATCTAGGGTAATGGTCCATTGTGAACGGTGGCTTCAAGCTAATTTGGCTGAAGTGTTGAGTGACAGCACAGACAAATACTCTGGCCACTCCCTCTTGGGACAGAACAGCACCCAGAACGTCCTCTCTATCCCTTAACTGAAGGGCAGCATAATAAAGAAGGCTGCCAAAAGAAATATTTATTTCCCGGGCTTATGTATGCTGCCGCTCCTTAACCAGCTTGCAGAGTCAAGGACAATGATGCCTTGATGCAAAATGTGGGTCTTGTCCTCCGCTGTGGTAAAGATCAGGGCATCAGCTCGTAAAAGCACATGACACCTCCTTGGAGGAGAAAGGAAAGAGGAAGAGTGGCACGTAGTCTTAGAGGGCAGCGAGCTCGATGTCTGGGCTGACAAAGTACTGCCAGTGTGGAACAACCAAAGTGCCATGGCGGGGCAAGAAGCCCACAGGTCGGCACAGTCCTCTGACAAGGCCTCCCGTGTTGTCATTACTACAGAAAGTCACATGTGGGAGAAGGGATACCATGGTTATAGAGGCATGTGATTGAATAGTTTCACCATGACTGGCTGTGAATAAACCTGGACATTTTCAGTGTGCATATTGCTAAACAGAATTGGTGTAGCCTGTAGAGAGGCTGAAGCCTGGAGTTACTCCTCATGGTGCAGAGTGGGAATTACCTTTATTGGTTGGAGTGATACATTCTGTATGCACGTGTCAATGTTTCTTGATCTTTGTGGTTTATCTTAGGAGTGACAGCTCCTTCAACTTCATGCAGTTCTTCTTTGTGTTCATGGCCCAAGTCGGCATCAGCATAATCCAGTGCATAGGCATCCCTGGATGGGGAGTATGGTAAGAGTTTGAGATTGAAAATGCATGGAAAATGTTTTTTCATTGACTTATATTTTACCCGCAATATTCAAAATATAGAGAATATCAATCAAATTCATATGAGTCTTTGAAAGAAATCATTGTATCCAAAGGATTTGGATACATTTGCTCACATAAAATAAAACTTTATTGTCAATTATGTCAAGGACAAGTCTTGTAATGTTGGTTCTCACTGTATTCACTTATTTGGGAAAGTTCAAAAGTAAGAGAAAATAAATTCTCAACAAGGTACAGAAACTCATACTTCTTAGTCTAGTGCAACTCAAGTACCAGAGTCATTGCTAAAGTTCACACCTATTTTTAACAGCATTTATGAGTAAGTCATTGTTGTGCAATAAAAACTCATCATTAAGAATCAGAAGTCTACAAAATCGACTGGTGAATGAAACATTTTGAGTGTATGCAATAATCCAGTCAGGAAGTATTTTATTTAAATACCTCGCCGTGATGACAGTGATGGAACATCAGAAACTGCCCTCATACAACTTTCACGATTGTCCCGTTATTAAATTTTGAGAGGTCGTTAAAGAGATCCTCAAAATGTCACCTGACTCAGGCTGTCGATCAGAAATTAATGTTATGACAGCCTCCATAAAGTTTATAAATGTCACCATGTGCAATTGGATATCCTCATTTATGTGCTTTATCACTTTTAAACCTTATATCGCAGTACTTAAAGTCCGCAAAAAACAATTGGCATTTAACATCCAGATGTTCAGTGGTAGTGTCATGATGAGGGACACCAGACCATCCAATAATAGATTATCATGGTTCATGTTGTGTTCATGGTCTAGAATTAATAGATGTTTTGATGAAATTGCATTAACGGTCGTCTGTGTCTTTTTCAGCGGTTGGTTGGCTACCATCTCCTTCTTCAGCTATAATATTTTCATTGCACTGATCATGTTGGTCCCTACTATCATGTTCACTGCTGTGGCCTCACTGTCCTGCATTGCCCTCACCAGGGTAAGAATTTAACTTGTGCATTCCTACTAATGCCTAAATGTAGACTACAATCTATTTTAATCAAATTTCCATCATTGTCTGTAACTTCCATGTTTTCTGTAGCCAGAAGTTACAGATTATCTATTTTATTGTGGTAAATATCAATGTTACATGCCTTTGTCAGTCCAGGATTGGTGATAAAGCAGCATTGTTAGGTTTACAATTCTAAATGCAGAATTTCATTTAATCCTTTGCTGTACCTAAAATGCTGTATTCCTTTAATAAACTTGTTGATAAGGGAATACAGTTGTATAATTCAAAAACAGCTGTGATAACATTAACAAAAGTAAAACCACTTACCTTCCACACACGAAGGCTTGTTGGTAATAACTTGTGAAATCGCCTCACCTGCAGATCCATAATTTCTACCGTGGTAGTGGGGCCAGCATGTCCAAAGCTCAGGAGGAATGGACCACAGGAGCCTGGAAGAACCCTCATGTGCAGGCAGCAGCCCAGCAGGCCGCCATGGGAGCGGCTACCGGAGCCATGCAGGACCAGTACTCCAGCCCACAATATAACGATAACCAGATGTAGCCCCCTGAGAGAGGAGTCAAAGAAATGTTACGCCAAAGTTTGAGCAACCTGGTTAGGAAGATTTGACCATTTCCACACAATATTGTTGATTTTTAAGTTTAATTATTATTAAGTGTTTCGGAAATGACACTTGACATAAGTGATTTCAAGCAATTTCATCATTTGGCAAACAAATAGCTGTGAACATCTGTGGGAAAGCTGATTACTGCCTTCCTGTATTAATGGACATGATCATTTATAGTGTTTTATATTGTTTCATTTGTTTTTTGTCTGTTCTTCTGTTGGAGGTTGAAATGAAACTAGTTTAAAGGCATATTAGACCTGCGTGCTAATACACAAAGTTGCTAATATGCAACTATTTAGTATTATCTTATTTTATTTATTTACCAATGCATTATTCGAATGTTACTTTCTTTAGGATGTAAAGTTACGTAAAGGTAAACCAAAAATCCAACGTAATATTGTAAGCTTATTTAAAATCATGCCACCTCAGCATATTTCTATGCAGTTAATCAGCAATTGCACAGTGAAATAAAATCATGTTGTGATGTTGAAAGCAAGTCTATATGTATTACATGATGTAGTTGTGGATGTACTATGGCTACTTGACCACAGGGGGGCGCTGGTGGCTTTAGTATGAAATAAAAAGCTCCGACGTACAGATTACCTTCATTCATCCTTCACAGATTTATGGCAGTCCCCTCTATTTCCTGCGTTTCTCATTTTCTCTGTCTGCTGTATTTTAGTCGTAATCTGTATCACACCGACACAGCTACACATAAGGTAATTTGGAGTGGCTGCCTAGTATGGAGACGTGTTGGGCGCTAAGCAGCTCTACTGGAGAAGGCGGGCGTTAAAAAAGGTTGCTCAACATAGACATGTATAAGTAGACGCCGCACTGGCCTCTGGATCGTATGTCAACGTCGCCGCCATATTGGAAAGGGCAAGTTGTCCAGTAGGCGGGACTAGAGCGGACTGGAAAAAGATGGACTTTTTTTAACCGGTCAAAATGTCAAAATCATATTAAGGACTGACTCTTGCAATATTTGAAGTATAATTGCACAAAAACACAACATAAAACATATATTATTATTATTATGAGTATTATACTATTCATTATTTTATTTCTTATTTTATATACTATTTATAATATAATTTAATTCATAATTGTATTATTATTACGTTATACTATTGTTTATACTGCACATATTATTAATATCTAATATTATATTACTGCTATAATTTTATACTATACTCATACTACACCTTATTGTATTTATAGACTATTAATGATAACAATATGCTATACTGCTGTACTATAGTATATAATATATATCTGTATATTGTTGTACTATCTCATATTGTTCATGCGATACTATATTTTTGCTATTTCTTACCATATCATGTAAAATGTTATACTGTTAAACTAAGACTATGTCACTTTATTTGAGATGAAACTGTTAGGTTAAGCACAACACTGGTCACGTGAACTGTAATTTTGAATTTAATGACTTGTATAGTTTTTATTGTTATTATTTATTTGTATGTTTGTCTGTCTGCCTGTACGTATTCTATCCTTGAGCTGCTGTAACACATTTTACCAAAAATGTAACAAAATATCATAGGCAGACCCAGAGAGCTTATAGTAAAAACCTCACCTCTATTATTTACAATTTGTCCTAATACTATGGATATTTGTTTCCTCAACATAATAAGATACAAAAGAAGAAGAAATTAAAAAGAATTGTTGTAATAGTAATAATTATAAATGAAGTAAAGGTAAACACACAAACACATAAACACTGAGCACATTAACTATGACACAGGCATTTTTAATTTTAGACTTAAACACTTACAGTGATAAACAGGTTTTGGTAGAGAGGGGACTACTACTGGTATTCAGTTACTATGATTATAGTTTAACTATTGACATTCTAAGCAACTGGAGACAAAACACTTTTTTTTCTACCCCACATAGATCATACACCCTTGGATATAAAAACAAGTAATTTGTTGAGTCTTTATCTAACTTTATAGTGCTTTATATCCAGAAAAAAGTCAGCTTCCTCGTTTACTTGTATTTGTTTACAGACCAGCCTTGCCTTTCCAATGTGGTGGATGCGTTGACATTTTGCAGCAACCTTCCAAAGAAGTCAAAGTGGCGTCTACGTATATATGTCTATGTTGCTTAAAGGCACCTCAAGGACAGTTGGTAGTGAATGGAAGATCATCACTCTCTCCTCCCACCAAAAAAGCAGACATAGAGGTTCTCTCTGACCTCTGGTAACCATAGCACCTTCCACATTTTACATTAGATTATATGTTTGGAGGGAATATTCATTAAAAAATAACAAAATGGAATAATAGTGTTGTTTGGGGGGTATTTGGAGAAGTAAAAGTAACAAACTGAGCTGATACATGAAGGTACTAAACATACATTTTAGCCACTTGACATTTATCATCAGTGTATAGAACAACCTATTGCTTAAATACAATCTTAAGACAACCTACTGAGTTTTATGTCCACAGATTACAAAAAGTTTGTTATATTATTATTATGCAGCTACTCAAGGAAGTTGCTTTGCATAGAGCCTCTTTGTTTCTTGTATAATGTATTTTGTTATATTTGCCCCATTTAATCGAGACATTGTACTCAATCATTAAAATGTGATTTCAAATTGTTTCCAATACATTACACACAGCAAATGGTACTGCAGCCACATTTAAACACTGTTAAAATGGGAAGTTAAAATTAGAAGGCACGTTCTTTGCCTTCAGGTGGTAGTATTGGTTCTTTATGGCTGTCTACTAGCCGCACTGACTGTCCACTGGGGGCACTATATGACCTTTTTCTTTCCAGTGTGATCTATTTATAAAGTCCCTACAAGCACATAAGAAATCTGAAATAGGGTGATTGAGACTACTTGCCTCACCAAAACATTTTATATTTTTAAACTTACATAAACACAATTTCTCCCTTGACATCTTGTGAGCAGGTGACCATCATAGATTAGATTGAAAATACACTTTAAATGGATTTATCTGTGGATGTCCTCTTCCCTACTGTCTGCCTCTCCCTGTGTTGTGAGAGTGACAGAATCACTCTGTGGAGAGGGGGATGAAATTATACATCAATGTAGATACCCGGAGGACCCACCAGCAGCCACCAACAAACACTGTAATTGCCATACACATGGAAATCTCTAGTGACAAGTGGTGACAGCAAAGACTTGCGCCTTCAGGTAAACAGGGCTGCTTGTCAGCTACAGAATATAGTCATTGATTCATAGCAAATCATGGCTGTACAGATGCTTTTTCTTTAATATTCAATACTGTCCACTTGTAAAACAGGGGTGGAAAAACATCCAGCTGCATGCCTCTAATCATTTCATTCTGGCTAGAACACAAAAATCTGACCTAAATGCCAGCTGTGTCTTAACATGGGCTTACAGTGGGCTATTGTTGTTGCAGCCATGTCACAACCAAAAGGGCAGATTGTAACCTGGTTTGTGGATCCCATACAAGCCAAGGTACTCCTTTATAGCCCCTACCTGTGTTAGGAGTGCTGCAGTGGCTCTGTTTTGGTAAAGGGAAAAGGGGGGGCATTTAAGGGTAAATAAAGCAAAAGTCTCACCCTCTCGTGTTCCACTGACCTGTGCTTCACAACATATTTTATGTATGGAGGGTTTCTTGCATTGGCATTTCCAAACTTCATTTTCACAAACACAACAACTTTTTATCTTGTTAGCATCCAACAGATGTTATGAGTCTTTTACATAGGCACAGAAATATTAATTTCAGCAGAAACAAGCTGTAAACACAACCACTGTTAGCAAATAATTGCTTATTTATACATCTAGAGCAACATTAGCATTAATTTGGAGTTGTGTTTATGGCCACCTAATGAATAGTCCACTTACCCTTTTTTGTTTTTGGTATTCACTAACTCCCGAGGGAAGACAAATAATTTGGTTCTTTAGCTGCAAAATGCACCCCTATGTTCAAGAGCTAATAGCTAACTTTGTCCATCTGCAGATAGCCTAAAGGACTTTTTTTTTTTTTCACTGACTGCTTCTGCTGGGTCTGGAGAGTTAACCAAAACAGTATATTATAAAGTTTCGCACCTCAGAACCAAAATAACTATCTGAAAGACGGTGAAATGCTACAAAGACAGGTAATTATCGTCTGTGGGTACGTCACTACAACCAACCCCTTTAACTTACACATAGTGATTTGTTCCACTGTTCATATAAACATATTACTTATAGCAGCTTTACGTAATCTATTTAAGACAATGTAGAACATTTTGTGATCTTAATGTTACATTTACACCAAGAAAAGTCCTCTGATACGCAACTCAGTCATACCAACCGGAGAGAACAGAGAGGATGGAGGAAGAAAGGAGGGGGTGAGGTCCACATAAAGGGCACTGTATGACCTAAAGTTGACGTAGCACAGAAGGCCTTTTTGTTTTATTTCTCAGGAGAGATGGAGAGAGAGTGCCCTTTCATGCTCTTAAACACACACACACACACACACACACACACACACACACACATTACCTTAGTCTGGATAGAGGCGTACAGACATGGAGTCATGCACTCACACAGGCTTGCATTTATGCTTGTATCACACACAGATACACGTGCACATGAAGCTGGGGTCCCACCACCAAACACTATAACACTTTTTTCTGAGGTCACAAATCCACTCCGACATCCTGTGGGTAAAATGTAACACAGAGTAGAGACGAGGAGGAAGGCAAGGTAGGAAGAACTCTCTCCTAATCATGTTAATTCACACAGGGTTGAAAATACAGCTGACTCATTAACCAGTTTGCCATTCACTATAAGCTACGTTTGTAAAACTCACTATAGACTTTCTGTTTGTGGTCTAGGGGAGAGAAAGTTGACTAAGACTAATAATGAGCCTCTGACAAGAATCCAAAACAAAACGTTAAGATTAAGTTTATCAAACAGCCTAAAGAAACAGACTTGGATCAGTGTCTGGGAGTAAGTAATTTGCCTCTGTGAATGTGCATCTGCAGCCTGAGGTTTTGCAAATTCAGCAGTAAGTGATTAAACTGGCTTAAAATAAAGAAAATGTAAAAAGGAGAAAGAAATAATTACATTCATAATTGTTTGCAAAATCGTCCATTGGCATCTCTGGAAAGTGGTTGCTGTTAATTAATACCCCACACACTCCTCTGCCTTTATGCGATGATACACTGCAAGATGCCGTTAGTAGCATAACAACAACTAAAAAGACTTTGGCTAAGATCATCAAAAGTTTGCTGTGAATTTAAATAGTCAATATAAGATATCAGACTGGTGAAAAGTTGAAACGTGGCAATGGAACTTAACCAAATGATGATTGTATGGCTGTGTCACTTCCAGTTCCAGCTGGATATATGTATTGATTTATACTAACTATACTAAAATACATAAGATGAACAGACTGCAACACTGAAGTTTGACATTTTGGGAAATATTCTTATTCACTTACTTGTCAAGAATCAGATGAGAAGATTGATACCACCCTCACTTCTGTTCGCTAAATGTGGCTTCAGCCAGTAGTTGGTTAGCTTAGCTTAGCAGGGGGAAACAGCTGGCCGGGCTCTGTCCAAAGGTTACAACACCTGCCTTCCTCACCCCTGAAGCTCACTAACACTGTATATCTTGTTTGTTTCATTTATACAAAGTGTAAAAACGACAGGCTGTAATTTTACAGGCGGCTATGTGTTGGACTATTTCTTGGCCTGACAATGACAGGACTTCAGGAGGTTACTGCTCCTGGGCAAGGAACAGTCTGGATTGTGTCAGCAGTTACTACTAAAATATGTTAAAGCTTGAATACCCTAAACGGCTGGGGACTTCTAAGCTAAATATTATACTCTGAAATCTCTCTAAATTGTATTATTATTTTTGATTTGCCACATGTCTTAATTTATTGGATTTTACCAATTTAACCAATATTTACACTGATGGAATAAATGTATTGGAACCATTTAGTGTTTTTTGGGGTTAGGTTTAGGTTATGGTTACATTTTAGAAAATGTGTTAGAAACCATATTATAAATGCTATCTGCTAAGTGTCTTGGCCCCTATTTTTAAGCTGTAGATAGCTTATCAGGGTTTCCCAACTCACATATCCTTATTATGTCTTGTATGATTGCATTTTAACTGTTTTGTGAATAAACTGAATGATGAACTGAATGGTGAGGCTAGCTGTTTCCCCCTAATTCCAGTCTTTATGATAAGCTAAGATAACCAGCTGCAGGTTGTAGCTTCATGTTTACTGGAAAGTGAATACATGTATTTCCCAAAATGTCAAACTATGCTTTTAGTGACTTCGGACACTGTCCAGCTTCAGAAATACAAGAAGGGTGCAGCTGGGACTATACTCCCAAAGACTTTGATATTTGTGCTGACACAAACTCAATCAAATACACAAATCAGCAGCTCCCAAAAGCTATTGGCATCATGTCGAAGGAATTCCCACCCTAGAGCCTTTACATGTGCATGATGAGAGGAATCGGATCATCCAGCCAGCTACTAAGGAGGGGTCACCCAGCTGTCTGGAGTGGGGCCATGTTCGTCAGCTACAGCGAGGGACTTCTGCTGCCACCAGCCTGTGAAATCACTGATCAGATGATAGGAGTCCGTCCCCCTGACAGCACAGGAAATGGTGACAGTGGAGGTTGGTGAATGAGTCTGGTGAAATATGGGCCTGTCAGAGGGAAGAGAGGCTGAGCACAGCGGCGCAGGGCCGTCGCTCCCCGTGGTTGACTTCATCATTGACACTCCCCATGGAGCCAGTGGAGGGGTGGGTGGGGGATTTTTACGGGGACCCGATTAAGGCTGGAAGCCTATCTTCCCTCCACAAGATCTCCTCATTTGTTCCAATTGCCTGGGACAATAAACACGAATATCCCAACTTCAATTTCTGTCGTTCAAGGAAGGAAAGCCTTAATGAGAATTTATTGCCCTGTTCTTGTAACCGTGTGGACTCCCAGGGATGCTGGAGGAATTGTCCATTTGCATACTCCTTAAAATTGATGAGCGGGGAAAGTGAGGAAACTAAATTGTAAGAAAGAGTGCTTTTTTTGCAGCCGACACCAATTACAAGCCAGATGTTTCAGTGATGAAGCAGGCGGTATTTAAAACGTCAGGCAGTGCACTCAAGTGTGTCTTGTGTCAATGACACAAGCGGATTATTTGTCTCGTATAACGCCCATCGCTTTAGATGTGGAGTGTTAACACAAGAAGTGAAATGTTTGTTAACTCAGATTTATATATGGTGGAGTCAGCTCTGCATAAAGTGTGCGCAGGATGAGCTATTATCAAAACAAATGAGCCAGCAACTGCAGCTGCATGTAAATCAGAACACTGTTTTTCCCCCTCCCTATTGAAATGTCTTCAGCCATTCACTATCTCCCAGCCAGTGGTTTCTCATCTGCCTCTATTCTTCCTTTACAAAGCCAGCCTTTCCTCTTACCTTTTCCAAGCAGCTATGTGTTTATCCCTACGGAAATGAAGATTTCCTCACATTTTTATTCATTTAATTAGGTCGCAAAGCAGAGCTAGAGCCAGAAGAAGAATTACCTGTGGCCTTGATATTGTGCCACAGAATCTCAACACAGTAGGCTTTGCAGAAATTAGACCTCAAGTCTGGAGGTGGGCTTTTTGGAAATGTCGGCACGCAGACTAGTCCCTATTCTCTCTTTCCACTAAATTCAATTATCCTCACATAAACCTACTGGAGTGAAGAATGGAGGTCTCAAGTCATGTCTGACTCATCGTAAGACAGCTGGTCAAATTGGGATGGTTCGGTGGAGTGGTTTGAGTCACTGCCTATAGTTAGTCTGTTTATTGATATGGGGGAAAGTCTAACAAATGTACATGGAAACTTTGTAACTGAGAGAGGATGTTAGTAAGGTGAGCACTCTGCTCTAGATGGACTTTTTTTGCTTGTAAGATTACACTTAATAAATCTCACACATTACCATCAAAAATTGAGAGAGATAGTCCAAATGATTAAATAAAGATCTTTGCATTCAGTAAAAGCTTAATTAAGCTCTTGTACATGGTACATGCAGATTATCAAGGCAAAAAATCTAATTAAACACAAGCAATTATTATAATTTGAGCACAAACACTCCCTCATGATGTGACCTTGCCATGAACTAATAGACACACTGTGGCTAAAATGGGACAGGGGTGGGGAAGGTGCAGTTGGGGTGAGCAAATTGAAACTGAATGTTGTCACCTTGTCATCAGTGTCACCTCCAACTTATGATTATACACTGCAGGAGTGAAATAAATCAACTAAACTATGTGGTGCACTGGAGAAACAGAAAAAGAGAGCAGAATGTAATTTTGTAGTAATGTTTTCCAAAGAAAAGGTTAATATTACAGGAAAATTGGGAGGACACGTTGTTTATTTATTCTTTTGTTTACTATCCTTTTTACATCTTGCTTAGGATGACACTTAGCAAATGTGATGTTGGAGAGGGACACAGCACAGACTCAGTAGATGATAGGTCAAAGTTGTCATCACAGGCATAACAGCCTCCATAGTCTGCCTGTATCCATAACAGATCCCCAGGGATTCACCTCTTTCAGCTTCATCACTGTGCAGCCGTAATGGCCCACTGTCATCCTGCTTCACTGGTAATGCCAGAAATTTAAGCCAAAGGCCATTCACGATATCCAGCCCTCATTTAGTCATGACTGACAACTTCAAAACCCTAAAAAGGTGTTCATTCTGTTGTTGGTGTTCCATTTTCAGCATTACACCAATGGCTTCTGTTGCCGCAGGAGGTTTTGTGTATTCAATGACGTGTCACCATTGAGAATGCTGGAAGATCTAATCATTTCCGCTTCACTCCACTTGATCTGTTTTCTCAATTAGGTTGCAAGCTTGCCCCTGCAAAACGCTTGTTTTACGTAGGTTTGCTGGTAAAGTAAATGTAGCTTGTTGTAAGGGGGAAATATTTATCTTGGGGGTCTTTATATCCCTCCCTACAGATCTTCTGATTATCAACCATCAGACATAACATTCTGCTGCCCAAAGCGGAGTATTTACATATGTAATGGATTGATCTTATCATGTTGCAACCTCATCTGTGTGCAAACTAGAGTCTTTCTTTTCTCAGGATGCTACTACACTATCATGCCATCATGTTCTTTTGATCAGGTGCCAGCATGTTTGCAGAGCTCACCCACTGAATGAGAAGAGGCCTGCAACATTCAAGGGGAATCACAACACGCCTGTTGCTTCAGATATAGTCAGAAAATGTATTATTAAGAAGGCAGCTTCAAGATATGATATGTTTCTTGAATTCCTTAGGGATGGAGCCCCAAGAGCACAATGCTTTAGGCAACATAAGAGTATCTTACCCTGGTTTAACTCTTGGATCAGGAAGAGTGATGACGCTGCACGTCCTGTCAGTTGATCAGTATCATCTGCATAATCTGACAAGCTGTTCTGACCATTTGTACAAACACTTCCTCCTGCTTCATGCTGCCAGTGGTGCTAATTTGTCCCCCGTCTCCTCTTGTTCTAGTTTCTTACTACCATGCTTGAGTTGGCATCTTTGGCATTGTGCATCATGTATATTCCATATCTCAGTGATACAGTATGTGTCTGCTGGATTTTATTCTGTTCTCCCCTTGGGGTATTTTAAAGTGATCCACTCAGACTCTCACACTGTGTGGCACATTTTTGATAAATGCAGTTGCATATTCGTTTGTGGCAAGAAGTGGTCCTAAATCATCTACGAAACTCAAACGCTTTCACAGCCATTGCAGTCACTTCTGCTGGGAATGTGCTGCAGTATGTCCTTTTCATTACCAATAACAAGCACACTAAGCCAGTATTGTAAAAGAGGCTCCTGGTGGACATTGTGCATTAATGCCCCACAGAGGAATATAAGGCTTCATTTAAGCTACTTAACCAGCAGCTGCATGACAATACATAGGAGCAAAAACAGAAGCGTGCAAAAGAAAAATGAATATCAAAGTCTGTCCATCCTGTTTGGAAAAGTAATACCGCTAAGTAAAACAATTCACTGCATCATTTGGCTTCTCTCTCCCTCATTAGGAGTTACCCACGTCTCTCTCTCTCTCTCTCTCTTACAAACGTACAAATATACACACACACACACAAACACATTAACGTAAACACATACGGCGAGTACATGCTAGCACGTTCTGCAGCAGTTTCACACAACAACATAATGGGGCATAGGGAGCTGGAATGGGGCGACTTCGTGTACACAGCCTGAACAAACAGCCCATACCAAGAGGAAGTCCCATCACTGGGGTCAGCGTTTTGTTAGGACAGAAATATGAGAGTGAGACCGGCGTATCAAAACAACCAGATAATGGATTCCCATTCTTCTGGGGAACAGGAAATACGTGAGAAAGTCCATGTGTTTTTCAAATACTATTTTTCACAGCTGAACTGTTACCAGTTTATTAGGTACACTGCACAGTCGAATGCAATCCAATACAATAGCCCTGCAGTGGATGTTACCTTTGTGAAGCTTTCCGTGACCCATTTTTGTGGAGACTTTGTAAGAGAACTGATTAAACCGTCATTGTCAACTTTCAGGTTGCAGGCTTAACAGTCTCACCACGAGGTCCATTAGTAACAGATCTGGAGCTTTCATTTGAATTCTCAGCAGATGAAGTTTGCCCAAATTTCTATTTGTTGAACATATGAATGGCTCATGCTATTTTAATAAAAGTTAAGATTGTTAGTTTACCTTATTATTATATCTTTTTCCTATCTATTGCTATCCATTAATATAAGAATTAAAATAAAAATGGGGAGGAGTGAACAGTGTTGTTTTATTTGAAAGTTAAATTACCATTCAGGCAAACTGCCTCTTATCTAACTGACTGTGTTGTATTTTATGTTTGTGCATGCTGTAAGGTCCTCTCTTCTTCGTTTTCTTTACTTTTGTTCTTTTCATCTTGTCCTTCATCGACTGACTCAACTTGTTGGAAGAGGAATCTTCCTATTAAACTAGATTACTTCTTTAGAGCTTGTACGTTTTGCTCACACATCTGTTAAAAGTCATTTTGACGGATTGTCTTGACGATAATTGTCTTGATAAAAGTGTGATGGAGCTTGTGATCCACAAGTACAGTTCATCAGTCTGCATTTTCATTTATAAATGACAATGTGGTACAACATGGCTAAATCCTTTCCAGTCATTGCTACAATTTGGTTTAGAAAAAATATTTGCAACAATGTTGGAGGACTGAAAACAAACCAAAACATTTTCAATTAATCACTTACTTTCTTAATGAAACAAATACTAATGCTTTTTGTGTAGTTCTATATTTAGTTTTGATAAGATTATAAGCTCCTCTCTCACCGTCACAACATGGGGTATTCCATGCAATGATTCTTTGTGCATAATGTGATTGGTCTCTGCTGCCGAAAAAAGTCAGATGAAATGTCAAATGTTGGCAACACACTTTCTAAAGAGAGTAAACTCATAGAAATGAACGTGTCTTTGGCTTTGTGACAGTGATGGAAATATAATCCAATCAGACACTTTTACAGGATGTCTGTACATCTCAGCATGTCAGATTGTTTAAAATCTACTACAACATGAAAACTAATGTACTAACTGTACCGCCACCCATATGTTGCATACACTTTTTGGTGTTTGCAGGCATCTTATATACAGTGTTGTATTTTTATGAATTCGTAAAGGTCAGATTTCCATACCTGCCTGAATCATGCATGACATAATTACATACAAAACCCAAGAGAATACCTCACACATAATCTTTTATGAGGGGGAGCATTTCAGTAACTTGCCACACCTGTCACACAGCATTTCCTTTGAGTCTACTGTTACATATGCTGTGTAAACCTGAAGCACAGTGATCCACTGCTGTAAGAGTGGTGCATGCTATTCATATTCAATCTCGTGCACACAGAACATGTGTAAATGTATTTATTGTATATTACATTTTTGACAGGTTTTCACTGGTAGAAAAATACAAATTTCATCACCACATGTCAAAAATGTTGCATAACTGTCAACTACTTTTGCACTGAATGTCAGAATCGCATGCCGTCGCATATTTTCAGTGAGCGTACAGTATGATCATGAGCTACCAAAGTACAAAAATGCCAATCAAATTAAGAATGGACTATTTACAGTAAAATATGACTATGAGCAATACATTGGATACAGAAGACTAGGCCTATTCTGCATTTAAAGCATTCTGTTACAAAAACAAAAAGCAACAAAAAACAAATCTCTTTTGCTAACTCACTGTATTGAAACATGAGTTTGTTTGGTTGAACTGTAAACATACACCAGTTGCTCGTCTGCTGTATCGCTGCAGACAACATAGTGGCTCAAGGAATGATGTAGTATTAAACCGCACTTGCTGTTACCACCAGTGGCCACAGGTGTCACTAAACCAACTAAGTTTGTAATTGTAAGTTTGCATCCCACATTGGGTTTTCTTTGATATATTCAATAGATGTGAGGGTTTTAGCTGTGTGCTACAACAGCTTGACAGGAGGTCACAGTGACCCATTACAGGGTTTTCCAATGAAAAAACAAATACTTAACAGGAAACAACAGCTCACTCAATTGGAGAGGTAGGCACAGATGGCTTTCTGACTCTCTGCATTATAATACCAAGTCTGTAGCAGTAGTGTTTTTCTTTTCCAACAACACATACTATTTGAATAATTCAGATTATCAAGAAAATATAAGTTCATTGAATTTCACAAATTACAGTAAAAGGTCAGACTGAATAACCAAAGTAAAATTGGTTACAACAATATCACCTCTATCATTAAAGTCATGCATCAGTGGAATATTTGTATGTACATTCTTCAAAAGGTATAGATGACCTTTATGCCATCTGACCAGTGTTGGTAGTTGAAGAAGAGACCCCAAGACAGTGTAAACATACAGCTTACATACTGAGTCTTGTTTTCTGGAGAGCACCCTTTTCTGCCAGTTGAGCTTCCTGTTCCTGTTTTACTGAAATAAGAAAGGACGAATGGGGACACAACACGGATATGCAAGGATTTAGAGGAGTACTGCGCCCGTACTGACAGTCATTCTTTATGTTGACTTTGATTTGATTTGATGGAGTCTAATGATGCAAATATGGCCTGCTAACTTCCTCTTGCTGTTAACACAGTATTAAACAGGATGTGCCCAGAGAATCACAGTATCCCAGCCTGACCCACCAAGGCAATGGAGAGAAAAAAACACCATTATAGTTCTTCTGAGTCATTGGGCATCTCTCTCTTTCCACAGACTGCATGGATAAATGTACCTGCGAAGACTTTGTCACCTAATTTTATTTGTTGGATTGTAGCTGAACCCTGACATGTCATTTCAGCTCCGGCAACAATTCACACCTTATTTATAATTCAAACATAGACACTTTGCTGCCGGGAGTGTGCATAGATGGTTGTGCGCAGATACAGTAAACACCTCCTTTGAAAGTCAATGATTTGTTCAAGCATTCACCAAACCAGACTGATAGACTTGCAATAAGATAAATGTAGTTGGTAGGACAATATTATAACATAGATTGCAGGGATGTGAAATGAAATTCATTATGGGCATAATGACGTGAGGTGTTCATTATGCAACAGTCTGTCTGTGTGTGTGTGTGTGTGTGTGTGTGTGTGTGTGTGTGTGTGTGTGTGCATGTCTACTTTAAACGAACACATTATTTTCACTGCCAGAAGAACCCTTGTTTGTCATGGGCCCAGCATAACAAGACAGCCCAAAACAGTAGAGACAAACAACATCAACAATGAACCAATAACAAATGGATTCCATTCACATTTCAATGGAATAGCAATCAGGATCACTCTAGTGCGGTATCCTTCCAGTGCCTGATCAAGACCTGTAAAACAAACAGACAACAAATAAGACTTTTGTTGGAGAAACTGTAAAACTCCAGACTCAGTGAAGAATTTCACTGCATTATGAGATGCTGCACATAATGAACAATTTGACAGGACTCAAACAACATAACTGCCGGTATAAAGGTATTAATTATCTATGAATTACAAAACTGGTTGTGCAGACCCAAAATGTAATTTACATGACAGATGTGATCTTTGTGGTTAACAAACAATCAGCTACTGTATATTAACACAGAATTGTTTTTAATTTGATATTTATTAGATGGCTTATTTCTAACATTCACCCCATATACCACATTGGGCGGAAAATATCTGTTGAAATGTAATCACATTAGCGTGGACATAATTACATATGATACATGGTGTAAGTGGATTCAAAAAAAATAAAGTGAACTAAACTGTTCAAAAATCAGATATAATTGGATTTGCTCATGGCATCTGCTAATGTAATTATTTTATTGGCATCAGTACCTAACTGTTATATCTAGCTTTCATTAACTTTGGAAATGCTTTGGCATATGTATGTTTCCCTGTACTGTACCAGTGAAACTAAGGAGACCGGCTACAGCACTTGGAACTAATGATGCTTTGTTCATGTATATCCACTCTCTATTATGAAGTCTATTCAAGAGGGTATGATAGTAATTCTGAGTGCAATGATACACTTCCTAATAGCACTATTTAAAAGTTCAACACCCCTACATCTCCCTTTGAGGGTAAATATGAAAGTTTCAGAGGCTATTAATCTCAGCTGGAGAATGAGAACATCATTCATTATATCATCAAATATTTCAACCAGGAACCCATTAAGTCCACTAAGTAATTCAAAACACTGTGAGGCTCTTCATAAAACTGCATTTAGCTGCCACCCTGTCATGTGGTTCAGTGTAAATCAGTGGTGGGAACTGATTTACAGTTTGCCTTTTAGCTACCATTCTACAAAAGCACAATACATAAAAATTGCCCCAGTTTAACTTGTACAGAAGCAGCAGATTTTGACAACATTGCAAGCGTATTTGACACTCTCCCAGTAAATTATTAATAATCAATTACCAACTTCATGATACAAATGTGTACATACTGTCTTACTTACTGTGCTATCTTGCAGTTGGTTGTTGTAACAAACCGTCCTGTGTAGTGTATATTACACCTAACCACGTTGTTGGTAAAGTCTGATTCCAGCACTAAGAACTTGGGATTAACCTGGAGCTGAGAGACAAAGGACAGAGGCAATAATCACTAACTCTTGACAAACAGCTCATGTGCCAAATAACACCTGAAAAAAGAATGTATAACACTGAAATCAATCACATAAATCTTTTGTGTGTACATCTTGCAACCATACTGACCAAATCAAATATGCATGACAAATAGACAATAAGATGGATGGGAAACCAGTGCTACTGAGCCATGACCTGCTGGAAGCTAAAAAACTCCAAATAGCTAAAAGCTTAAAAACTTCAGTAACTTTATAACTCTTTTATAGCCCAGATCAATTTGTTTGGGTTACCTAGACCCCCACTGTCTTCAATAAGTGACCGTGTACTGTCCAGGAACTTGCCGTGTCCTGTCTTTTCTCCTACCTTTAGTATGTAGTTTCCAGGCTGGATGTCTGTGATATCGATCCACTGGCAGTCAATATCAGCACTGTATGTATCATAACAGCCTGGGCTGAGACCCTGAAGGAACAGAGGGGAGGAGAGACACTCGTAAGGAATACTGATCTGAGTCAAAGACACTTGCAATTCAAAAGTCAGTGGTTTAAAGGTAAATATAATATAATATGTTGCAATAAACATGAGCAGCAAAGCCAAGTACTCAGCTAAGGAAAAAATCTGTCACATTTTAGTCCATCATAAAAGATTTAAAATATACATTCATCTATAATAGCATAACTGCAATGGATGGATATTGGCCTAGTGAATGATAAAGCATGTAGTGAAGTATTGCTCGTGACCACCAAATGAAGGTCCACCAATTTGCTCCCTGTGTTACCTGAGTGTGAGCGGTGCAGGCATAGCGCTTCAGGTGGCCGAAGTCACAGGTGGTGTCCTCCAGACAGAAGCTAGCCTTGTGTCCCTCTGCCACTTTACGGCCAGTGCTGACCTCCAATAAGTCATAATGGCTGAACTCATCCATACTGTGGTAGTGCCTGTTGGAACAAGCAAAAGACACTGAGTGCAAAAGTGAAACAAGAAAAACAGTATTTAAGTAGAAATCATTGTCAGTTTATTAAGTTTGTTAAACTGCTTTGCCATTTAGTTTAAATTGAGCTCATCCAAGTTAAAGTGTAACTTTAAAGGCAACCAGTGGATTTATAGACTGTATGTTCAACCCGTTAACCTCATCTGTTCACAATTTTTGTAAGTGGTGTTGCACCTTAACTGAACACATCATAGAGTATCAAAGGACAATGGATACTAATTAATGGCAACAATAGTGTTGCTGAAGCACAACATTAACACCTTAATGATGTATGAATGTTGTTAATTAGCTTGTATCAGTCAGCAAGATCAGAGGTGTTTGTGTCTGAGCGCGTGTGTTGGTGTGTATGTATGTGTGCACTTGTGGTTATTTTTGTGTGTACGTGCACATATCTGTGTGTGTGCATAAACTAGTGTGTGTATCACAGTATGTGTGTATGTGTGTGCCGGTTGCAGTGTGTTTGTGTTTGTTTGCACAGCTTTAGCAGCTTAGGAAAGCCTGGATGCACATGACAAACAATCATCTCAACTGAAATGGTATATTAACCAAGTGACTCTCAGCAAGTGAATCCTTCAATGAGCAGCTCAATTTGAAATCATCCGCAATATTAACTGCCATATGACTCTCTATATGACCTCTTCCAAATGTGAAAGTGACCCGGGATGAAGAACATTTGCATGGAGTATGATGGCAACATAATCCTATGTTTATGAAAAAAAACTCTGGTTATAATTTTGATGTAATTACGCACAGCACTGGCAACAACTGCACACATACATAAACTAGTTACCGAAACAATTATCCTGCCTACAACATCCTTCTTTACCATTTATGTACCATGTTTGTTTGTTGCACCTTTTTCACATGATTGAATCTAACTATTCAATTGGTTAATTGTCCCAACCTGAGATGTATTCTTTTGTAAATAAAAATAAGCATCTAACAAATGCTAAAATGCCACAATTGCATGTTTAAAGCAAATTTTGCCACAACAGTATAATAATACATTAAAATGATATATTCCTTGTCATGGTGCTCCTCTGTAAACTTGTGTGTACGTGTCAGAAAGCCCGTTTACACAGCCAAAGGTGAACAGTGTTGTGGGGTCACAAAGTGCAGGTGTCAACGTATCGCCAAAAACACCCCTCCAACAACATGAGCACATAGAAAGTGACAATCAACAATCAATCAGCAAATGTGAGCTGAAAAGTTATGGAATCACGTCACTCTGGCAGAGGCTGTGGAGCACTGCTGAACATGAAGCTTAGCTGTCAGGTTTCCAAACATTATGTCATTTGTCACAGGCAGAACAAATACAGTATGTTAGCTGCAAGAATTCTGGTTCATATGAGTAAGATAGCAAAGGGGAGGTGTTTATCTAACTGTGGCCATTTGGAGAATGTACTTAATATAAGTGTCTTCAACACAAATGCTTATATAACAACTATAATAGTACAATTCAATACCACAAACTACAGAACAATCTCCCAAAAAGAAAGCTGAAACAACTTGGACACAATCTCAACAAAAACCAAACATGATGAACTTTACAAAGCGTAACTAATTAACTTGTATCTCACTGGCTGCCAAATGTCCTCATTTGAGATACATGAACACATTATTTGGACATATTTTTCATAAAGAAACCACAAATAAGAAAATAAATTTCCAGTCACTAAATAGCAAGTCATGAAAAACAGCAACAGCAAACAAAACATGTCCAGGTATTTGTATGGGCCCGAATACATATTTCATTCAGTGTCTGTACATCTTACTTTAGAAAAAAAAAAGCTATTATGTGCAATAATTGGGTTTTCATTTATGTATCTTTTTGAAAAGGCAACACACAAAAATAAGCCAAATAATTAGTTCAAAAATGTTGGTGACACAACGGCATACAGCAAAATTCTTAAAGGGGACACCCAACTGAAATGATGCATTACAGGATTTAAATACACATTCTAGTACATATTGAAAGTACCTATTTCCATAATCTTATAACAATTTCATAATTGTTAGTTATAGCTTAGTTGTTGTAGCAGGTGAGGTAAGTACTGGATCTCTTACAGTCAGACTAACTCAGACTATATAAATATTGCCCTTTTGCGTTACCTCATGGCCCATGTTTCAACAGCTTCACAAACAGCTTTTACTGGAACAGTCATTAAAGATTCAAGGATGACTTGGAAGGAAAAGTGTTTTTTTTTCCCACTGATGGAGCAAGTGACCATTCAAGGACTCATTCTTTCCATAGGAAAGGCAACCTGTTGTTATCTGAGGCTGAAAACCAGCTTTATTCTGATTGTGGGCGTAAATTCCTCTCTGTCTCTGTTAACATGCAAATGTACTTGACCTGTGTGTTTTTATAGGATTATTTTATGTGGGGAACATTGTGCATTTTGTGCAATACAAGTGTGAGTGTATATATTCACATGTGTATAAAACAGGGCGGGAACTGGAGGGCTTGGAAAGTTGGAAAGTTTGTGTTCCCAAAACTGGAATTCATTACAGTGGCGGTCTTGAGATGATTATCTACAGTATATGTGTGTATGTGTGTGTGAAATAGAAAGAGCGAGTGTGGGAAGTGGAGAAAAAGATTGATAGTGGGAGGCACTGAACTACGAAGTGCCTGGAAGGGTCCCCTGCCTCCTTGAATTCCTGGATCCCCTCACCGGCTATGTCAACTATAGAGAATGTAGTATTGGAAAGACACATGGAGGATTTAACAAGAATAACTTGTAATCGTAATATCCAAAGCATTCCAATCCTTCTTCATAGTCATGAGTCATTTTCCACTTGTGTTGTAACAAACAAGTCATTGAGGGTTTCTCAGAGCTTGGATTGTAAAACATAGAGAACTACATTAGGTTCTTTGAGAGTTAATTAGCAGTGGCCTGACATTTGCCTTCCACAAAGTGAAACCAGGATATGACGATGCATGTCCAACCACCTGCACATTAAGCAGTCATTTCCTTGGATCACAAAGATCACATAGTTTAATAAAGTTGTACCATAAGGGGTGGAGGCAAATGAAGCACAAGTTAAGAATTCTATTATTAACTTCTGCACTATGAAAAAAATCATATGAAAATCAGTTTTCACACTGATTGGCATAAAATAAAGAAGTTCTACATGGAATTCTGTGTCCTCATTTGTGTAAAAAACATGCAGAATTCCAACATTTCCACAGCCGTTGATACTCAAGAGGATGTTGCTACCTTCCCTTCTTCTAATACTCCAGTGAGAAAGATAGGGGTAAGTGTAATGAAAAGCAAAACTGTCAACTACACAGCTTATTCAACAGAAATGTAGGGCAGGAAAGTTTATAGTGAGAATCTGGGCTAGAGATTTTCTTCCCCTAAAGAGATTTCTTTGTTAACAAACACTCCGTCCCAGTAACCCATATCCATGCCATCATACTTTAGCAACTGTGCAATCTGGTGTCACAGATTGACAAGAAAAATGGATTGATTTGTCATTCTGATCACACAGGCAGTGGAATGATTTCCTTGGCTTTCTGCCTCCTGGGAACCACTGTGTAAATGTAGACGGATGTCAGACAGCAACAACACTGACAATCTCCTAACGGCCAGTCAACATTCCTCCAAGATGAGGATAGTAATGCAGAGCCTGGCACAAGCGTCAGTGGGCGGACTTTCTGAAATTGAGATAAAAGCCAGTCTACATGGAATATTATGTCATAAAGTAATGGCAATGTCCCCAAAATCACCTCATCAGCAGTACCCCAAAGATATTCAATCCAAGCCTAGACTGGTTTGCTAAATCAACTAAAACCTGTCCACTGAGAAAGACACAATGAGAAAACTGCTTGCTAAATTGATCAAACCCACATAGCTCCATAGCATAATATTTCATGTAATGTGGAATACTGAGTATATAGCCATGTTCTGTTTCACACAGGGTTGGCTCTCTACTGGACACCATAGATTATATCCCCCCTCTCTTTAGACTGACATATCTGTGTACTATCCTGGCCAACCAGAGTATATTCTTGCAGTATGACCATGTATGGCACCCTATCTGTATTCATATTAAGTCAAATTACATTGAAATGTGCAACATAAACTTGCAATGGAAGCAATATCATGCTGGTATTGACCAACAACCAGTGTTTTACTTCAACATAGAACTTTCACTACCTGAAAACCCACCATGACCCAAGGATTTTAAAATGGCAGCACCAAGGTCATGTGCTGTTGCTCCTGTATTGTACAAGGTTAATAAGGTTTGAACTAGAGGTGTTCAGTGCAACAAATCTTTATCAACAAATTTGTGAGTCACCATTGTCACTGATCAAACCAGTAGCTTTTAGCAGTGGAACTTGCTGTCAAATGTACTAAAGTTCATTTGTACATTGAAAAAACTTTATTCAATATAACATTATCCACAAAGGTCTCATTAACAACAGACAGATTAGGAATTTTACTTACAATTAAAACTAACAACCAGATATGTCCATTTTATATTATTGCAAAAACCTTGAATTATGGGTACGGTGATCAACATTTACTAGCTTATGTGTACAGACATTAGTTACATACAGTACCAGTCAAAAGTTTGGACACACTTTCCCATTTAAGTGAATGGGAAAGTGTGTCCAAACTTTTGACTGGTACTATAAATAAATACACATTATAAGAATAACATCATATTGACATAAAAATGTTTGCTTACTAGCTCCCTGGTCACCACAACAACTGATACTGTAGCCAAAAAAGCATAACTAGCTGATTGGGTAAAATGTGTTTTGTGTTATGTACTTACTGATGACAGCTATGCCACTCCCAGGTATGACGTGGTCTGTTAGGCATAAAGTCAGCAGTCCCCTTGTTCTTCACCCTCTGTGGGAATCGCAGCAGGACCCTTACATCATAGTCGGTGGTCTCAGGACCATAGGCGGTGCTGAATGGCAGACACATACATTAAGACAAAAAACGGTGATGGGAAAGTGCACATGACTGCAAAAAGAATGTCAGCATGTCTGTTTCTCATAACTAAGACAAGGGGAAAAAAAGAAAAGAGCTTGACTGGAAAGGCTTGGAGGCAGGAGCATATCGACTAAATAATTCATTCTACAGATTACAACCATCTCTCCAAATACACTGTTTCAACATGGGGAGAGGGAACATTCTGTTGCACAATTCACTCTTTCTGTATTAAAAAAAGGAGGCACAACCTCGAGATCACAATACCACTGAAGATCTAAACCATTTGTCTTGTGGTATTGTTGACATTGGAGTGTATGGCAAATTACAACAGCCCATCTGTCGGTGATTGCTGCAAACTCAGACAGGATATGAAAGGGCTTTGAGGGATGGCTGTGCTTGTGATGGGAAGAGGGCAAATAGAGCAGCCATGGGGACAGCACACTTCCATCATTTCAATAGTGTCCTTAGTGCAGTGGCAGTTAAAGGGCCCAGGCCCGGGGCTCAGGGGATGATATCCGCCAACACAGATAAATGAAAATAACGACATCCTGTATCCCCGAAGGTGACCAGGATTTAGTTCACTTATGTGGTGCTGCTGGTCAACTTTTTTCATCACTTCTTTCAGATATTGTTGCAAAAAACTGGTACAATCCTGAAGACTATGTTAGAATTCTGGATGGTTCACTTGCTGGTCAATGCTACCCAAAGGGGAAGGTGGTCATAAAAAATATTTTGACCTTACATACAAAAGCATTTTGTTGTTAATGCATGTTTCGAAACACGGTATAACCTGAGCAGTAGCCTATCAGAGCGCTACATGAAGAGAGAAACCTATTTATTATTTCCAATTTATCTCACTTGAACTACTTGGAGTGTGTTAACCACTGAGCCACAAGGCTACCCTTAAGATTTTGCAGAAACCGTTCAAATAAGAACGGTTTTCACAACTATGAAAACATTAACATGAAAACAGAACTCATAGGGACAAGAACATTTTCGATACTGTGACATTAGAATGAACTCACTGAAAAATTTAATGGATACATGAATAAACAAAGAAACCCAAGCCAGTAAAGGACCTCCAGAGTTGGTTTTACCTTGACAAACATTTTTCTTCTGCAGCACAACGGAGAGAATACATGTGGGCTCTCTGGATGTATGTGGAAGCCTGGACATAGTTGGGATCAGGAACCAGGTCAGGCAAACCTGAAATGATAGACAGACTGCTCACCCTATTTTGTCATTCGGCCACTTTAAATAGCTCACAACTTTTAAAGAAGTCAAAGTAATTTTCTCACACATCTGTTCCAAATATCGAAAAACAAAAGAGTAATAACTTAGTGGATTAGACAAAAGTACATTTTAGATTCAAATATGATCATATACACCATTTTTAAAAATGAAGAGTAGTTACAGCTGTCAAACTACATTTTAGCACTGTTATTGTGATTTTATTTAGAAATCTGTGACAAGTCAACTTTTGGTCTCTGAATTCCGGCCCTCTTCAACCATGCCAGTGAACACCCGAGAAACAGAAGAACTCTTTCACATATTTGTCATCAGTTTCTTATTACCTGGCATTTATGGTGGTGCTAATAGATGGTATGATGGAGCAACAGTGCAGCGACGGGGCCCACAGTTCAAGACTGGGTCAGTGAGTTTGGAGTGAGAGAGGACAAGGGTTACATTTTGGCCTCTAGTGCACACAATCCCCAAAACCTTAGAAACATATAACTAATCCTGCAATACATTAACTATCAGTGCTGAATAAAATGTGTATATCACTAAATACATCTTGTTATTAGGAAAACATTTTATACCAATAATTTCTTGATGTGATCTTCCATGACACTTACCTTAATATGAAAATGTCACTTAAGCTTAACCTTTAATATAGTCTGCTAAATGCCTAAATGTACATATGTCATAGTAAGTAGTCATATCTGTTGGGGATAAGGTTAAACTTGGAAATATCTGAGCTACAGTATCACAGGAGTGCTTGTTGCAATGCAGCCTGTGTTTTTCATTCTTTGGTTCCTGCAAACAAGTGACAGAGATGAAGAGATGTAGGAAGGCAAAGGTGCGCAGAGATACAGCAAGAGAGCCAGACGGAGTCACAGAGAGGGAGAACGTGCATGCCATTGGAAAACAACAGTGATCTCATACCACTGCTGTTTTTAAAGTGGGCCACTGACCAAGTTTGTCAGAAAGCAAGTAAAATAAAATAAAAAAGCAAGCCTGACTTGTCCGAATGACAAGGACTATCTATCCTTTTCCCAGTAAAGGCCATGCCAGCAACGGTCTGTGGCATAGCTTATCACCCCTCTCTGTTTAGCTCACAAAGGCCAGACAAGCTAAAATATGAACTTGTTCAAGCAACTGAAAGTCAAACCATCTGACCTCTTAGCCTGGAATGACTCATAAAATTACACAAATTATGTACAACCTTTAATTTATTTTGCCACAAGCTTAAAGCATGGAAAAGAAAATACATCATGAAATAGTGCAGTTATTTTTTGATTTTGGACAAACATAAAGGGCTTTAGCTGTGGTCTTTTTATGGAAACCAGATAGGAAGTTTCCTATTTTTATATTTGCTCAGCGTTTAACATCCAGGTAAGTCCTCCCCAGCTGCAAGTTTAAATAAGGGCTTTGCCTTTGCGGGCGTTGTGTAAACATACCATCTGACACCTCTCTCTGAGCCAGATGTATAGGACAGGGGGAAGGTGCGTGGGGCAGACCATGTAAACACTGTAAGACCAGTTTGAAAATGCAAAGGTTTTCCAACAGCACTCTCAACCTAGTTTTTTTTTCTCCTCCTCCAAGGAAGGCTTTTTTCTCTGCCCCCTAATCTTTGGGTCTTTGGGTCTCTTTCAGAGGGTTAAAGTGCATTGAGAAGCCAAAGCTGATCAGCTCTTGGCAGCAGGTGACAAAGCCACACATTACACTCTAAGTGGGGCACAGAGAAAATAAACTACATATACAACTACAATAAAAGACACGAGGGCTCCCTCTCTAGATACTCTATAGGCCAGGTTAGCTGCAGAGGACGGATTGGAATACTTGAAATTGACTGAGGTAATTTTAAAATTAATATTGAAAAAAAGCTTTTAATGATCAACTATATAGTTAACTCTACTTTCACAACTTCTTTTGTCAGGTAGTTTATACTCTCTATGCTCTATTTTATTACATCTTATCTATTTTTATGAATATCAATCATTTTACTTTTGGTGGTCACATGATATATTACAAATTACTTTAAGCAATAGTGACATGCTAAAACATCTCTTAATTTGAATATATCATGCTTAAGCTATTGAGTGAAATAACTGTAACTCTTCCTTGCAGCTGCATTACTTATTTAATTTGCACCAGTTACAATCTAATTATTCTCACCTGTTGCTGCTTGTGGCTATTTATGGGAATATGAGAGTTAGGAAGAGTGAGATGAAATGACAATGTGCTGCAAAGGGTATAGTATATATATATACTATATATACAATATGCAGACTTTTGTAACTGATATTTGCCATGTCACTTAATGAGAGACAATTCAACATGCCTTGGAGAAGGTAAGCAAGGCTGCACAGTCCAAGTCAGATTCCCTCCAACATCACCTGGGTTAGACGCAACATTGCCTTTAACAATGGCGTTATAAACATGCTTGTCTGCCGACTTTAGACACTTTAGTGTACATTTTACACTTGTAGATCATAATAGTTATTACAATACTCTATTTGCTGTGCCATGAAGCAGTGCGATAAAAATGTCAGCTTTTAAACAACTCCCATTGGCTGAATCTTTATCACATTGATTACTGAGAACATTTAGGCATTAGCACACATGTTGGCTTTCTGTGCTGTAGACATGGCTCCCTGCTCTAGAGTGTCTAATGAATGATGGTTGCAAGGCACACAACACACCAGAGAGACTGCTGCACACTAAGGCAGATCATTGAGAAAAGGAAAAACAGAAGGTAAATCTGCATTTTTAAGAGTCTGAGACGGTCAAAATCTTCATCTCCTTTCATCTCCGAAAAATCAGTCTCTGGAAGTCAGGACACAGAACGCTTCTCATGCTAGCCAAGTTATATATTCCTCAGCATTAACGACAAGCTCAAGAGAAATTTCTTCCTCCACAGTACAGCTTGTGACACTCCTCATTCTTCCCCTAAGAACTCTGACAAAATAGTTATTTGATTTTCTGTAGCTGAAGCATTGCACCCCATGTGTTACAGGGACTTTCCACGCTCTCCCTCCCCCTCAGAGAATGGTAAAGAACTGTATCCCCCTCCCTTGTTTCCTCTCTCCTGTCCTCAAGCCATGGAGGCAGCCACTGCCCACCAACAGCCCCTGTCACCAGCCATCCAATGAGGTCAGCACCACCATTACCTAACTCCACACGCCTCATGAACCATTCTACTTTCATGTAGCACAGAACTCCCCTCTCAAAAACACAGAGGATCTTGTGTGTGCTCTCTCTATACATTGACAAGGCTTGCTCAACACCTGGTTTCAATAGACATACAAGTGGGAAAAAATGAACTTTGCGTCCACTTTGCTTTGTTTGTAAACTGAAAAACAGGCTGGATTTTGACAGCTGTGTCTTTCTGAAATCTTCAAATATCTGACAAACTTGAAAGTATACTATTGGAAAAACATGATTGTGTACTCGAGTGGGTGATGAGCTCTAAACTACCCTGGGTTTTACATATTTTAAACTCATATGTCCAGCTACAACATAAATCACATGGCTAGCTATTCATCTTCCTCAAAGACATAAATACCTTGGGTGAATGTCTACAAAAGAACATGTTCCCTATTTTGACTGAAAAGGGGGAAATAAGTGCTTCAGGTAATTTACACATTGCTCCAAATCGGTCTCTAATGCTGTCCCACCCATGTGTCACAGCCTCTCCTAATATTATAAAGGTTTGGTCAAACTTCCTGAACAAAATAAAAGATTATATATTTATATATTATATATATAAAGGAAGGAAATAAAGGATTTATTGTGTTGGCTCACAAAACCCAAACAAAAAGCTCACTGTACCTCTCTGTTCTGGTTGGTACACACTCCCGACATTAATACTTGGGTTCTCTGGAGCAGAGTTTGGAGAATTTCTGCTTGAAGGGATAGGCTGCAGGAAAGGAGGCTGGGGTCTTCCAAATGGAGGAAACTGCTCATACTGAGGGCTCCTGACTGGTGGTTGACCAGCAGGTCCTGTCCTGTCCACTATCACGGGAGCGGCCTGGTTGGCATCGGGGGCAGGAACAGCAGGAGCAGAGTCCTCGTTGTAGAGGCTGTGGGTGTATCTACGGTCCAGACCATCAGCAAATGGTGGTTGGACAGCACGTGCAGGCACCACAGGATTGGACCCGTATCCATAAGACTGGTAGTGACGGGAGCCATCGTCAGTAAAGTCATAGGGAGTGCCTGGGAGCACTGGGGCCAGACCACCTCCATACCCACCTCCAGTATACCCCCTTCCAGGACCATACCCTCCACCGCCATATCCTCCACCTACAACAGGCTGAAAAGGTGGCTCATAGCTCCTGACTGGTCCCTCCACAAAACTAGAGTCGTAAGGTACTGATTGGAAGGGAGGCAGTTGAGGATATGGGTTCTGTGGGTAGGATGGTATATCATAAGAAGATGAAGAAAAGAATGATGACGATGAAGATGAAGAGCCTGTGGAGGGCCTAAAGCGAGTGCTAGAGGATCCCTGGAAATGGCTACCCGCTGTGCTGCCTGCAGTTTGTCTCCAGTTATCAGGCACTTGCCCAAAACCAAAAGGATGCCTTGCCTGCCCACGTACAGTCTCAGAGGATCCTCTCGATGGAGCCTGTCGGCGGACGTTGCCTCCCTGAGGTCTGCGTGAAGAGCGTGGACGACCATCTGCCACAACCACTCTGGGACCTCTGTCCTGGGTCCCTGCCCCGGCAGGCACATATTCAGCTCCACTGTTCAGGAGGCTAAACACTCTGCCATTGTTCTCCCACTGAATTACTTGCCTCCAAGGGGTGGCAGCGCTGTCCTGCTCCTGGCCCCGACTCTGGCTCTGCCCCTGAGTCTGTGTGGCAACCTGAGCCTGCCCCGAGCCAAGCAGGATGAATACCAAACATGCCACATCAATAGGCAACATACTGGCTCCAAAGATGCCACAGCTCACCACACAGGAAAAAAATCCTTCCAGCACCAGCAGCTCAAACTCAAACCACCTGTAGCTCTGTCAATAAAACATGTGTATTCTCCTACCACGGGTACAGCTTTGGTGTGAGTGTTGAGACAGATGCAGGGTTGAAAAGTAAGTCTGTGGTTGAGTGCATCTGCAGGTCTTCACTGCCAGCAGTAGAGTAGGTTGACTGTGCATTTAGGAGCAATCAAACCCAGGAGAGTGAAAGTGGGCTTCAGAAAACCCACTGGTGGTGTTACCGTCTGTTAGTGCTATGAGAATATGTCCTGACTCCTTGTAGGTCTGCTGGCCCGTCTGTCAGTAGACTGAGCATTGCTCTCTGTCTACTGGAAAGAAGTGCCTGTGCACTGAGCGACTGCAAGCTTCTATTTGCCTGATTGCTTACAATGGGCTGTGAAAAAATCTCAAACTTTTTTTTTTAAGTAGAGGTCCCACATGGCCCTAGTGCTAGTGATGTTTCCTGGGCTGCAGCAGCCAGTGCTTCCAGGATCAACATTACGATGTGCAATGGCATTCAGACAAATAACACATCTCACTTTCAATGGCTTGGATTAGTTTCTCATCTTGTACAAGCATCGATATGGACAATGTGACTTTCCGCAGGTGTTTCAAAGGCTTGTTACCTTATTGCTTTGCCTTTAGTGTTTTAAAAATGATGTGCAGATGAAAAATTATTTGGTAACAGGGCAATCTGTGTAGAACCACAGAACCACAATGATACAGTTCAAACTGATTCTTTTAAACTGGATCCAACTATAAAATATATTGAGCAATGTTGACATACAGTAAGGCATTCTGAGTGGCATATGCACAAACAATGAGCAGGATACTAATACGTAATAGGACTTTATGACATAATCCTCTGTTTATGCAGTAGGTTGGTTAGGAAATGTGGTCTACATCTTCCACGCTAAGAAATATCGAACTGAGGACTATTAGAAAGTGTTCAAAACCCTCCTCCCACCAAACACAAACCCACATCACCACCTCTCCCCACCCTTCCTTCCCCTTGTTGCTTGTAGTACACTGAATGCACAAAAGACATGCATACATGCAGAGCTTACCAGCAAGATAACACTGTGTGTGCTGTTGTCTGTGAATACTATCAAAGCACTGTTGCACTCTGAGACCCTCATTTACACAAATGTTCTGAGAAACAAGTCATTAGTAAACACATTCATGTGGGATTTGAAACAGCTTGGTTACTGCTTTCCTGGATAGAGTGCATGTAGACAGAATCAGATTTCTCCCTGTTATCAAAGTCAGCAGTTTGCAAGGTATTTTCCTTGGCATGCCTTACATGGGCAACGACCACAATTTGCCACAGACCAAAGAAAGGACAACATTCCTCCAGGGCTGTAGCAGTCATCCTTCACTTTGCCTCTCTGGATCCAGATTTTGGACACCCTGATGCACACGTGCTGATTTTAATTTATGTCCTCTCCCACAAACAGGCAAATGCACTGCAAATATATATATTTATTTAATTATATTTATATTTAATAATAATAATAATATATAAAAAATGTAGTATACACCACCAATAGCATCTATTCTATTGCCAAGTGACAGGGTGGTGAACTATATCTTCTTGCTTTATGTTATTTTTTTCACTAGCCTTACAGTGTGTGTAGATCTTTATGCTGTGATACTTTATGAGGTGATTTTACTTCAAAGTG
This sequence comes from Nannoperca obscura, assembly GCA_036024295.1. Classification (NCBI taxonomy): domain Eukaryota; kingdom Metazoa; phylum Chordata; class Actinopteri; order Centrarchiformes; family Percichthyidae; genus Nannoperca; species Nannoperca obscura. The sequence continues at coordinate 22,562 of JAVQJL010021658.1, read as the reverse complement.
ACACAAAACGGAGAAATTCCTTGTGGAAGGAAAGTGTCAGATTCTTCTGAGCTTACACTGTCCCACTTTTTTTAGTGCTTTTTAAAGCCAAGATTCTTTCTGTCTTTTGGATCAGTCCTGTTTTCATCTCTTAGTCCTGCATTTGTATTACATGCCCCTAGAGTTTTATGGGGTTATATTAAGCTTGAGGGTTTTTTTTTGCTTAATTACAGATTGATCTCAGGGGATTTTCCTCACTGAAAGAAATTGTTGCTTTAAACAGGCAGCCAACATAGAGCCTCAGAATGCCTTGAAATCCTGTCACTGAGACATTCCACAGAGATTAGTGTAAGTTGTGAGGCAAGGTTGGTTGTTTTTGTGTGACAGCTGTGTGCGTCTCCTGTCTGCAGGAAACACCATGTACTCTGTGAAGTTTGGTGAAAGAACACATTGATCTGAGTGACTATGCAGCACAAGAGGAAAGCCCAGGGAGTAGGAATCCTGCTGAGAGCAACCTTTAGCTGCACAGAATCAGAGCACAGAATTCTCTTACACACTTTGAGCTATATTCATTCTATGAGTCAATACAGAGGTTCTCACATGTGATGTTACAACAAACTTATCAATGCTTCTTATCTCTGGCGTGTTATAAAAGTCCATAGTTTTATTGAATAAAGTATTTGGGACAATGATATAATACCTGTACAAACTAGTATAATGTGCCTATGAAGAAAAACTAGAGCAATATTGCATAGTTTTGATTCCAGCTTGGTTAAATACGTTTTTTATTAAAAAAATGAAAAAAAAAAACAGTTGTGTGTTCTAACTTACAAAAGTTTTTAACTGATACACATTTCTTAATCAGGCCAGATACCACATTTGTGTCTGTCAAAAGAGATGCCTCTTTTCCATGGAAACAGGTTTTGTGCAGCACAGATTTCATGCTAATTCTGACAGCTGACAACACAAGATCACATAAAGGGAGAAGAGATCTCATAATTATGGGGGAAAAAATTCTCACAAGAAAAAAAATGTCTTTCAACCATGCAGCTGTCAGATGCTGCAAGAATTGCGTTTTGCAATATACTCATTTGATCCTTCCTTATTCCAAAAGGAAATCGTCTGATATACAAATGAAAGATAGATAAAGATCATGCAGAAAAACAAAAAAAGTTATAGTGGCTGCCAGTGTAGAACAGTTCCTATCCTGCACATACCAAATACAGCCTACTTTGGTGTGAAATGATTTAGAATGGAACAATTCAGCTACAGTTCAGCAAACATGTTGTTAAAAACTGAGACTACGGTAATGGCTAAATTTGTGTATTCAGTGTCAGACATGATGATAAACCACTTCCTGAAGTCGGTTAAGAATTTGACACATTCAGCATTTTGTTGTCCTACAGCTTCCCTTCCCATCTGTAATCTGCTGGAGAAACATTAAAAGATTGCTGTGGCTGCATTTCTGTGGAACATTTCCAGCTATTTTGCAAATAATTTTTTGGGTCATGGTAGGGCTTTTTTTATTACTATTAAATCAAACTTCAGCGAACATACCTGTGTTGTTTGGGAGCATTTATTTTATATTTAAGTGTTAAAATAGGTCAGTTCAATTATTCACTGCTGCAGTAAAATGAGTTGGTTAGTGCAGCAAAAGCAGTAACTGTAACAATATAGCAGGCATCCAGTTCACTGACTTATAGCACTGTAGCTAAATTCCACTTCACCATGGCAGAGACAAAAGCTGAGGTTGGCGATTGCAAGCACATTTGGTCATACCATTGGAGCAGTCAGCCTTTGAAGTACCCACCTGCTTTCCATTAATTTAATTTTCATTCAAGGAGAGTCATCAGGCACCTGCACTCTGTGCTTGGCTCAGTATCAGATACCATGAGACAGAAACAATAAAAATGCCTTCAATCACAGGATAATTTAAATAGCACAACATCAGAATGAACCTTGTGATCTTCCTTTTTAAAAAAATACTAAGAGAATGGTTGTTACTTTCCACCGTATACTGCGGCAGATAATTCTTTCTTGGATTTCTTTTCTTTCAGTCCAACAAGTCCAACATTACTAGATATAGTAAAAGCTAACAAGCCTGCATCTAAGATGATTAGGATCTTGTTAGACAATACCACTTGCTTCAAAATATACATTGAAGCAACATATATCAGTTACATGTGCAACGCTGAAAACACCCATTATTTTACATGGTGTTCTCATGTATCACCTAATAATGCTAACTCCCTCCCTACATATTAAGATGTAAGCGCTAAGACTGTCTTGATTGTTCCCATTTGTTTTCAACACAATACCGTTGCTTACGTCATTCAGAATCTTCTGGTCAATTGGATCATCAAAGAGGAGTCAATGTGTGAGCAACAACACATGGAGGTGTTTTGTACATCACATTTACACCTTATGTTGGTCTAAAATAAATGGCATGTCATATAAAAAGGTTATACGTCCACTATTCCCCTTAAATCTGCATCATATTTGCAAGACGAAAGACATACAACCTTCAAAATACAGTGGACCAAGGGGGTGGATGGTGAAAATCGGGGGTAATGACGTAGGACGCAAAACAGATAATTGCCTAACAGATGCCTAACTCTGGTTGAGGTTAGCCAAGGGAGCCAAGTGCTGTGGGGGATATCTGTGCTTGTCTGGTGCTGATTAGTATGTTACATTGATGAAAATTCCATCAGAGTGCAGTAGGTTGATGAGAAAAACATGCAATTGAGCAAAGCACAGATTTAGAAGCATTAACACACATATACCTGGCTCATGCATCCATACACTGATAACACAGTAGATGCATTTGAAGATCCCAAAGCTTTATCATTCCTCTCATGCTCCTTGCATAAATAAGCCATATTCGATGAGTTATGAGTACTTTCACTTCCCCTGTTACCATACAAATGTCCAGATGGACCTTTAGCTGGTGGTGTTCACTCCTCACACATTGTGACAGAACTCGGGGGGGATATTAATCCGCTCATCTGATCTGTCTGTTAAAGTGTGAGTTCACGACCTGTAACCCTCATCTCAGATGCAAACTTCAGAGGCAGGGGCTAATTTGATCTCGTATCCCCAACGACGGTGGCCTTTTGCACACATAGCTCAACCTCGAGGGAAGGACACGGAGGCAACACACAATCTAAATCAGAGATTATAATGCAAACACCCCTGTGGGGCTCACTAATGACTAAGGTGAGCCCGAGATGCAGCTCCAACTCTGCTTTGGAATATCAATTAGGTCTCTCAGGGACATGGAGATGGAAGGAAGTGACTGGCATAGTAAGTGCCTACCGCTTGTCTGTGGGCACCTCTAGCACACGCTATGCACTACGGTGACTGCCAGGAGATATCGAGCAAAAAGGAGAAGAGGGAAAACAAAGTCAAGATGGGTAAGGTGGTGTGGGTGGGAGCAAGTGATGCAAGAGGGAGAATTCTAATGTCATGTGTTTCCCAAAGAAAGAGGAGCCTGTAAATTTGTTGGAGCAGCCTATTCAATTAGCTTCAGAAAGCCACAGCTGGTCCCCAGAGAGTCGTCTCCACAGATGTGTTGTGTGCTGTTGTCTCCACATCCCAGAGAACTACCCTTCCTCTGTTCTCTCATTTTTTTCTCTCAACTCTCTTCTCCCCTCTTTGTTACATTCTCTAGACAACACAACAAGGTCCTGGTAATCAGATGCTGGCTGAGCCGGGATACAGAGCATAGAGACAGACAACAGGCTGAATCTGAAGTCATCTCACACCTCCGCTTGATATTGTTCAAGGAGAAAGAGTCATCAAAGGCCATCTTCCGTACAGACACAAAGGCAGGCACACTCAAACACACCCACATTCAGAATATGTACAAAAATAATGGAAAAGTCTCCGTTCTGTGGATTTGTGAAAGTGTGGAGTGAATTATCTCTTACAGGGCAGGGTGATATTATTATGTCATTAGTGTTATGCTCTACCTATGTTGAGAGCAGATTAACCTCTGGAAATTCTTTGTGATTTTTTTTTAAACAATGGGTGCTTGATATTAGACAGAGGCAGACAAACTCAAGCTTCTTATTTCTAGCCTGCAACTGTTGATTTTGCTGGATGAAATGACAACTCTTTCTGTCAGCTGTGGCTAGGTAGCTAACTAAGCAAATGTTTGCTCCGTGGTGAAAACACTGTCTCCAGGTGACTTTTAATGTCACTTATTTCATTCTAACCCTGTTTTCACATTAAACTTTACAAAAGAAACGTTTTGTTTTAGGGACTAACCAATATGATTGACAAACAGAATGCTATCTCTGTAATGTTAGCTTGGGTTGCTGGGATATAAACTTCAGGTCAGGTCAGAGCTGCTTAAATAAGCTTGAACCCTTATATCATCTAGTCTCAGCTTCCACACAGTGTCCACACATGACATGTCGTCATTTCCAGTAAGTGCACAACAGCAGTATTTGATTTGAGACGACACTACCCTGTCAAAATGAATGCACTACACAACTCAGTACACAGTGTACACAGTATACTGCATGTTTGTGTACCAACGAAAGTATGCGATTTGAGACACTGCATAGACAACCTATGTTTGTGCATTCTCGAAATAAAGCATAGTTGGTACAGTGTGCACTATTCCTTATATTTTCTGTTAATAACATTTGGGTTTCTGTGTAACAATTGTTGTCACTGGTCATGCTAACCAGCTAACCAGCTCCCAAATTGTATTAATTTAATGTAATTTAATTTATGTAGCCTACTGGGTGAATGCATGTAACAGAGATACAAAAGCTTTCACTCATTAAATATGTTAATGGTTATGTAGGTAGGTAATACTATGACTACATTGTGTTATATCAAATGGTAATAAGGAACAAGAAAATGTATCTCCATCTAAAAAGAAACCCAAATCATCCTTTCTGCCCAAGTACATCAGTCCCTCCACCTCCTCTCCCTCCCTCTCCCTCCGCCTCCCTCCTCACCCAGACCGAGTGATTGATCTGATATGCCACTGAGTCAGATTACATTATGCAGTTCTCACTGATAAGAGAATAGCGAAACAACTATTTTCTTTCCCTTTATCTCCTCCGAGAGGCTGTGTTTCTAAAAGGAGAACTAGTCTTCCTGGCCAGATATCATTATTCATTTTGATCCGAGGCCTTCAGTACTGATTACATTTTATAGGCTCAGAAATTTCACACCAATGGTCAGCAATACGACTATTGGTCTCTTTTTTTCTGAAAGATAAATCCAAAATATCACATGAAACCAAGTTACACAAGCAGAGAATTTGCTCAGAAATTTGAAGCATCTTAATAATTCCGGTCTGGTGTTGAATGTAGAGCTTCGTCCTGAAATTCCACTTTTAAAACCTTTTCTTGTTTAAAGTCAGGGGATAGAGTGTGTGTGGGAATTTAAGCTTCATCAAACTCTCTCACCCTTTGGGAAGAATCCAAATTCTAATCCTGCCACTCCCTGCAGGGTTTGAAGGCATCTAATGTTTATTATTCAGAATGATTACTGCAAAGAAATAAACTTCACCACGAATACTAACTACAACTGACACTGCTGTATGCAGTGGAATTACTACATAATATTAAAATCAAATTTCACATTGATTTAAGACGCTTTATAAAAACATGTGGAATCAATCTTAAACTAATATGCTGGATAGTCCCATGACAGAGTATCTCTGTTACATATATTGCAGTCAGAGGCCAATGCTTAAGTGTGTTTTTTTTAAACCTTTATTTATCCTGGGAGGGCTGTGCTGAGAACATGTGCTATTTTGCAATAACTCCCTGCTTCACAGTCACAAAAGCTGCTCAGTCCAAACACGGTCTTGTACTGTTGGCCCCAGTGCAGCTTCACTGGAGGGTTTGGTGCCTTGCTCAAGAGCACTCTAGTTGAAGCAGGGTTGTGTTTCTCATTGTAGAATGTATGTAATAAATATTTTACAAACACACGCTGCCTTGGCCCAGTGGACTGGTAGGGTATTTCTGTAATGTATCCTGCTCTGCGGGGTCAATGCCAAAGTACTTAAGAGAAAAGAAAGAAAGAGAGAGAGAGAGAGTGCTGTGCAAACCCACTGCAGAGGCCAAGCCAAAAAACAACTGGAATATTTGCTCTGGGCTGCCTGATTTAGTGTTCTGGCATTTTGGATTAAGGTGGGCAGGTTAAAACACTTCCCAGGCATTTCCTGATGATTACATTGTAGGCAGATAAATGTTGGCTGCCAGACAAACCTATGCACATGACCTGATAGAGATGAAAACGTGAGGCCATGCTTTCCTACACGTTGTAGGATCCCAAGGGAAACCACCAAATATTCATTTTCTCTAACAGACATTGAAACTAGATCACAAAAAAAGTCATTTTCAATGCTTGTTTAAAATGCTTGCTGAATTGACCTTCTTAATGTACTTGTGGTCTGGTCTTATATGAGACAAGAAATAATGAGACCGCTCTTTTCAATAAGTTGCCACAATCTCCTGTATGGAAAATGTGGAGCTTAAGATAGAAGCTTATTGATGGAGAAGGAGAGTGTGAATAGCATGCCTGGTCTAATGTTTAAAGGTCTTTCATGCTTTCTTGTTTCTACCCCATTACTGGTGCAGTGGAATGCACTTCAGCTTTGCCTTACAGCCACATCCAAACTGACATAGACATCAACAAATTACTGCCCCCTTGTGGGTCTATTTATGGCCAAATTAATGCTGAGACACTAATGCTCCTTCACATCTTCCCTAAATGTTTTCTTTTACGGTGCAGATTGGGGTCTAGCAGCTTTTTTTGGTAGCCAAAATTGTTACCTTTGACCTGTCAACGCACATCCCCTCATAATCCTTTCACACATTTATTTATCTTGTTTGTGTCAACTGTAGTCAAGGATAGGAAAATCCTCTTTGTTATCGTAAAGATAATCTCAAATGAGAGATAGAACAACTAGCATTATTCTCACTTTAAATTCCCGATAATGCTGTAGCCTTATCTGTTGCTAGATATTATGAATTGCACTGTATGTATGAGGACAATAAGCTCACACTATGCTTTTGTTGGTGAAAGATTAGCACATAGCTATGATGAGGCGATAGCATGCTGCCTAATGCGGCTCCTTTAGGGGTTAGGGTGACAGTACATGCTGAGGTTTTTTAGTGTCATTGCACCCTCTGATTTGATGTGATATCTACTAAATATAGTTTACAGTACTATATGTAAACACTTCAGATTGGAGATGGTCGACTACTTTAGCACTTGTCAACACCTTTATATTTAAAGTTTTATTGTGCATGAGCTTCCCTTGGCTGGAAAAATAGCTCTGAAATGCTGACTTAGGATCTGCTTTGCCAGACCTTTCCTCTCTTGTTCACTATTTTGAGTCAGTTTCAGTACTTTGTTTTTAAAAGCAAGGCCAAGGTTGTCAAAGTAACACAAACAGCTCCAGTGATTCACATCAAAATGAATTATTTGGTGTTTTAGCAATTTGCATTTTAGAGTTTTTATTAAAGCATGAACATCCAGACAAGGCACAATGGTTTGATGGTGCACGGACTGTGGACTCCATGATCTCAGTTTCTAAAAGAAAAAAAGATATTAAAATTTCAGTTTTAAAATTTCCAGAAAGTAGAACCAACTGCAAATGTTTGAGATCTGGATTCTTCTGCATTCTCAGTGTGCCCTTTGCAGGAGATGGGAATCATTAACCACATAATAAATACATACATACAAAGGAATCAATGACAGGAATACATTATTCTTCTTTGCACTTCTTGGGTCTTTATTAAGGTGCAACCTTCCACCCCTATTTTCCAATACCGGTACCTCTTACCCCTTTCAGCCCAAGCGGCTGGATTCGCCTCTCTTTGCCAGATAAGCAGATTGCCCTTTCTTCACTGGGGGAATGCAAGAATAAGAATGCAGGATTTGTCCTCTGCATTAAAAAGAAAAAAACAGGACCCTGGCTCCTTGTCCCGCAGCTGAAAATGTCATCCTGGTCCTGCAATAAATCACATGAGGTTGTGATGTGTTTACTTATTACAGTGAGGTGCATCGCTGTCATCCACACTCTTATTTACTCCCCTGGCCCTCTGCACACCCCCTAAACACGCTTCTTCCATTTCTGCTATATCGTTTTCCCCCTCTTCTACCTCACCTTTCCTCTCCTTCTGTCTCTCTCATTCATTGCAGACGATACGTATGTCTCATACATTAATCCCAAGCATTGGTTTTAATAAAACACAGCACAATATTCTGTCTGTACAAGTCTAATGTAGCTAAGACTTTCAAACACCAGACACTTAAATTGAAAGCCTTTACCTACAATACCCCAATGAGAATTTGCTGCCATTAAGAATGGTGCAGTCACTGTGTAAGTGTCTTAACAAATTGGCACCAGACACCAAAACCGATTCACTATAGAGAGAAAATAAGGCAGCCTGTCCTTATCTGGAGATAGAAGCTCTTTTCAGAGACACACAAAACAAAATTGGTAGTAATAAGCACAAAGCCACATTTCCAAAAGAACAACATCTATTGAAATGTCACTTTGTTTCACAGATCAATGTTAGTTAGAGATGATTCAACAGATGTCAAAAAGACTTAAATAACATCAATGGCGAAGACAGCTTCCTCAGTCTCTCAGTAGTCTTACTGCCCTGGTTATCCCACACCCCATAATGTGAAATAAAAACTAATGCGCTCTCCTGTTGAGCTGTCTTTAAGCAAGGCATCTGCCCTTCTCTTGCATCACCTTGGTCAATACTAAGAGAAGCATGTTTGCACTAGGCAGCTGTAAGATGTGAATGTTTCTAGCTCTGTGAATGTAAGACATGGTGCTGAGTGGTGCTTCGCAAACTCTTTCCCAGGGAAAGAAAAGACAAAAAAGGGAGGAACTGCATTGTTCATGTAATTTTTGTTTACTCTGAAGAGGTTCCCAGGGGCTTAGAGTAGGGCAGCAAAAGGAAATGCGACATGAAAGTGTCAGGAGTTTGATAAGAGCAACAGCAGGTAATTACAGTTCAGCAGCTCACCAGAGAATTGGAGGCTGTAACCTGTTGTTGGGACGGAGCCATCACTAAATCTGTGGTGACGGACAATGTTGCCTGATCTGTGATTTGCCATTTCTCGCTTTTACTTTCAAATTTGCACAACTTGAAATACAGTTCTGCTTTTCTCCAGTTTCTGGTCTAGCTGGGCCATACATTTTGTCCTCTCGACATTTCTAGCTTGCCACTATATCTGCAATTTATTTAATGGAAATATTCATAGATAAACCTGAAAGTGCAATCAGCAAACATTTCCCCCCTTTGCTTTACTGCAACAGCAGGTCATTTAATGGAATTGAATCTTGCACACTATGAGCCTCATAGAGGGATTTCTATGTAAAGGCAAGTAAATATTTGTGTGCCTGTGTGTATGGGTGTGAACACTATCTTCCCTCTCCATTTGAAGTTACTATAGCCCTTGCACCCTCCCTCCAGCTCATTTCATCTTGGATTAGTCAAGCCTGCTGTTGCTGAAAGATGCTGCAATACTGAGCGAACAGAACATATGATTCCACCCCCCCTTTCATAAATCTTTTATTTTTCATCTTGTGCATAAAAAATGCTAACTAACTTCAGATTTTGCATATAGTAAATTACCTACAAAAAGGGCAGTTCCATTTTGCATAGAATATGTGCAACAAAAGCTCAGCTTTAAAACTTATATATGCAGTTTTTAAAAAGCATTAGATGTCGGAGTCGGGAGCATCTGCCAAGCCTCTCTTGATGTTATATAGCAGCACAGAGGACAGTGAGCCATACCTGAGAGCAAGCTGATGCTCTTTGAATTTTTATTTAACTTTCTGAATGCACAGATTCATTTTACTTCTATTTCCTATTTGTTTTTACCTATCGCATGTGTATCTTCAGCATTCATATGTAGTCAGAAATGGTCTCTTTTATGAAGGACAAGACCTCAGGAAGCAGCTGATGGCTCCTGGGTATTTGAAGAGCAGCAACAGACTTGTGTGACTCCATGGGATCATCATGGACTAATTGGCAGCCTGATGAATAGCTTGCATTGGTATCTAGGGTCCATACAGTCTGGAGGGTGAGGTGAAAGTGAAGGGGCAGGAGAAAATAAAGGGGGTAAATGTATCTTAGGGTGTTTTGTTGTGTCTGATGAGCAAAAACACAATTAGGTTATGGTTGTGCACAAAGCTCTTTAAGGAATTACTACCAAACAAATCACTAGTAGAATAATTTATACGTTTCAAAACTAAAATGATAACTATTTGGGTGCTGTTACAAATGCTTGGTTTACCAGTGAGAGCTATGTATATAAAATAACAGTCATTTAGATAATTTACCGAACGGCTTATAAAATCCTCAACACAACAATATATAGTCTCTCTGTTTGCAGGTTTATTTTAAGCAGGTTGTACAGAATGACTGAACTCATGAAATGTAGAATTCAGTGAGGCGCAAAAACTTCAAAATGTGCAATTGAAGCAAGGCAACACTCATTTTTCAATCCAGTCATGCTGATTAAATTGATCACACCCTTTTTCAATTTTGTACATATTTCATAATTCAAGTATTTTCCCTCCTAGAAAAAACAGGTGGATCAGCAGTTTCTATTTGTGTACCTTTCCTGTCTTGTGCTTGGTGTTTCCAGATTATGATGTAGTGCTGCCAGCAGATGAGAGACTGGAGAAATGGAGCAGGGACCTCAGCACTGCTCGATTGGTTACATTGTTCGTGTCAGCAAGATACCACAAATGCCCAGCACACACAAACCTTCGTCTTTTAGACGATGCCTTGTCAAGAGGAAGGTTAGATGAATGCGGAAGGTAGACAAATTGCACATCACCACCGACAAAGGAGCAGGAGAGCAGGAGAACAGCAGTCTGGGTCCCAGAGCCTGGATGTGTCTCACATGACTAATGATATCGGCCAATGGCGGATCATATATGTCATCAGTGTTCAAAAGCCTGAAATCCAGTCCCTGAAAGGACAGTTAGCTTTCCTCTGCCCCTGACCCTCTCCCCTGGGTGGTCATTAGTGGTGGTTAAATCTCTCCACCTATCCACCAGTAGATGGCGTGGGCGATCTGACTGTTCAGCCAGAGGTAGTGGCTAAAGATGGGTGCTCTCTGCTATCTCTGACTGTCTTCATAATGATGTTGCTGAGTTACATAAGAGTGCAGTATCTCTCAGCAGGCTCTCCATATGAAATTATGCGTTAGATCTTAACCCAAACTCCCTGCTTTTATTTCTTTTTGTTACTGCGCAGAGCTGTTGCAGAGAGCCACCAAAATGTATTTCTTCCTCCCCTCCCGAGCAATAGAGAAATCCTGCTTTGATCACTGACCTAATTAATGAAGCAATTGATGAATGCAAATACCAGATTAGTTATGCAAATGATCCCACCACAGGAAAAAAAAAACATTGCCCCCGTTAGGAAGTTCTGAGGGCGCAGAAATTATGAATGCATGAGACAAGATCTTGTTCATGATAAATTAAAAAAATATATAGATAAACAAAAATAAAGCTGTGGATTAGAGACTGTGGCAGAGAGGTTTCAGGATAGGAGTGATCTGAATGAGGATGCAGGATGAGGACTTTGCCCTTGCTCTCCCTTCCTTTTTCTAGCTGTGTAATGACTCCACTTTGTTAAAGCAATCTCTGACATTTTCAGCCCTGTATTAGGCAAAAGAGTTTGTACTGTAGATCAGCACTCATGATAGCCAGGACATGGCTATTTAGTATTGCTGACATGAGTCCAACTAAGTGCGAGGATTGTTGCACACACAATACAGTACTTTATGTATATGCACTGACCTTAAATGATTTATACTTTTTGACAGACCAAAGAATTACTAACAAAACAACAATGTTATGTACTGTACATGAGACAACACGGATGATGTAGTTTAAGTATGTTTTAATAATATGACCAAAATGAGAATAATCTATATTATTGTATGTATGTGCAGGTGTGTGTGTATGGATGTGTCAGCATTTGTATGGAGATATATAGGGTTTAAAGTCAATGGGGTAGACAGACAAGGGAAAACATTTAATAAATAAAACAAGTAACTAAGACTCTGCAGCTATGCTAGTGCACAGCTCACCAAAGCTAACATTCTGATGTTTAGCAGGTACAATCTTAACTTGTTAACAAGCTAACATTTGCTGCATAGCACTTGATACAATGTACAGCTGAAGCTGTTGGCAGTATTTGCAGGTACAGTATGTGTTGGAGATAAATTGGGGTCTTTAAGACTTTTGTTTTAAATTATGGAGGATGGATAGTTTATTTCTGTTTGTTTTGTTTGAACAATCAAATTCAGAGTGTGTTGAGTTGGGATCATTGCAAACAAATTAACAGTTTAGTTTTGGACAAGTGGCATTATTGTTCATATTCAGTGAATGATTGGGAGAGGTGCATTCATCCAGCAATAAATCATGATTTATTGTTTTGATCAGTGGGGTGAAGTTCAGGTTGAACCACTCTGACAGCTTGGGACAAATGTTAATAGCTAAATATGTGATGTTGCCAGTACACAGAGAGATAGGTGGTGTTTAGGATGCTGCATCCCATCAACTCAGACAGAGTGGAAGGATTTATTCCAGACGATGGAGTAATTTGTGATTTGGGAGAATGCCTAACTGAGCTGGATGGTCTCTTATTTCAGATTTTTACAGCTACGTCATTATATGCCTGAGGAAGTCAAATCATCTACCAAACTGAAAATGGATGGCAGCAAATGTTTGACTAGGAGGTTCCTGGGTCAAAAATCTGCACCAGCACTAAAATCTTGCCTTTGAAAGTGAATGAATAATCCCTCCTTCCTAACCCCAACAGCTTAAGTTGAGCTATTTAGAGACCTGCAGTCGAAGACTGTGGTCTTAGTGGGCAGCTCTAGCACATGAATGAGCAGTGAGCGTAAAGTAGGGCATTTCTTCAAAAGAAAACACATACACAGAAACATTATCTGAACAAATGAGTTAAATTGTCGCTGCTTAATTAAACATAAGGGAAAATGTGAGGTATGTATATATATATATATATATATATATATATATATATATATATATATAAAATGATCTCCCCTTTAACCCTTTTATTAAAATCTGAACAAATTTTTCAGTGAAGGACATTTTTAAACATGAAGGAAAGAAGGCTTCATGGGCCATGAAGTGAGAAGAAATAATGATAAAACCAGAACGGCTTAAAAAAAAGTCCAGCTTTCTAAAATTACCTGAATTTTTCCAGCTGTCTGTGCCATGTACTAATAAGGATCAGAGACCCTCCATATGCTCCTCATGCCCCTTTCTACACTGGAGACTCCAGGGATTAAGAGGCTTGTGCTACAAATGAAGTCAAACTGGCCTTGGCTTTACCGGAGCATATAGACAGAGAGAGACTGAGAGAGCAAGAAAGAGGCAGAATGATGCTCACTTTCACCACTGTACTTTCACTTTTTGTTTGAACACACACAGGCTTATGGCCACCTGATTGCTTCCTTCACCAAATGTGTGTGTGTGTGTGTGTGTGTGTGTGTGACAATTTTCAGTTAGCGTTTATAAGATATGTTTACCACAATATAAAGACACTGTTACCTTCAGGATATATATAAGTGTATGAAGTGAGGAGGAGTGGTGGCTGAGAGGTGCAGCTGTGTGTTTATCAACCAGAAGATCATGGGTTCGACCCCAAACTCCCCTGATCACCTCCTTACTTGTAAGTCGCTTTGGATAAAAGCATCTGCTAAAAATGTAAATGATGACTTCTCCTTGTGCCAGGGTTGTTTATGAAGTAGTATGCAATTCTTCCCACCTCTGTATAAGCATGTTCATCTTAAACCTTTTAGTAAAGTTCTCCTCACTCCCCCCTATGACAGTGTACAGAGTTTTCAGGGTTATCAAGGTAGTACAGAAAGGGTTGTGCCTCTAGGTGCAGTCATTAATACCATTATCTGGGCAGATTTGTATGGGTAAGTGGTAGCTTTCTTGTATCGTTGAGGTGCTGTGCAGGAGGATCTGACCTGAGGCCAAGAAACTGAGACACAAGTGGTCTACCAGGCTGCGAAGACAGGGCCCAAAGGCTTACTCTCCTTATTTTGTGGTCCTCAAGAGCCAGCTATCATATTGTGCTATCAGGGAGCCTTAGAGTAGAAAATAAATATTCAGTGCTACCGCTTTGATAATTGATACCATGCTGTCAGCAAGTATTTAAAAAAATATATCTAGTTTAAAACCATATATCTACGTTTTTTTTTCATACTTAAAATGACTGTGTAATGTGAAAGGGGTTCCTCATAATGACAAGTGTTATCTCTAAGGAAATGCCAAGCCATGACCACCATGCCCTACTTCTGCTCCCTACCCAGCTCTCCTAAACGGGATTGGTATGCATTCTTCTATAACTACTATCATTTCCTATCACAGACCCACTGCAGCATGCTCAATATCACACCTCTCTGCTGCTAATCACAACAATCTAAATCAAATCCTTCTGCAACCTCTGTTATCCCCTGCCCTTAATAACAATCCTGTAACTTTGGTCTTTTAAATATCAGATCCCTAAATAATTAATCTTATTTTTTTGTTGTGATTGTATTACTTCCAATAATTTAGACCTTTTTTTAATCATCACAGAGACATGGCTTTCTCAGGGAGACTGTACTCCTCTTATTAAAGCAAGCCCCCTTGATTTTACACACCTCCATCAAAAACAGAAAATCTTTTGTTTTTAAATTTTTTTTGTTTTTGTTTTACTGTTTGGTTTTCTGTTGTTATATTGCTTTCTAGGTATGCTCCAGTTGAATGATAATGTAGCTGCTGGATGTATAAATAGACAACTATTTGTTAATGTTTACGATAGGGAGACTCTTGAGGGACCACTACAAGCTTTGAGGCAAGGGTCACTTGACAGGTGGCGACAGCACCACTAGTAGCAAGCATATCTGCTAGCATGTTGCCTCTCCTGGTCATCAAAACAGCTTTAAAAGTGTGATAATATGTCAATTATGTGTTAACAGCTTGTTGTACTTTCCACGAGAGGCCAACAAATTAATAAATGCTGGTTTATTGTCTTCAAAGAAAAAACATGTGTGGAACTAGCATTTATTTTACTTATTGACACCCCTTACAATAATCTTGCTACTCTCAATGCTCAAAAAGTATGGTCTTGTCTGAGTGTGCATGTGTATATACTCATGATCTAGTTAGTGTTCAAAAAAGAAGATTTAAAACAGATGAAAACTCACACAAATCCAATCATAAACCAGATGTTTCCTTTTGATTCACATTAAGATTGGTACGGTTAAATATTAATACCATGCAAGTTACATTTCAAAGTACGAGCTAGGATCCAGCGTCCAGTAATCCAACAGATTTATTTAGCCTTCTATGGATAACTTGTCTTTTTTGGATGCGGTGGAATTGGCTGTACCCTTTTCTTAACATCTCTAGGGTCCTGATCCTTTAATGACTAAAAACAATCAAAGCAACAACACGAATGTGCTTCACTCAGCCATTCCAAAGTCAACAGGGGCTCATGACTTTAACTAACTCCATCAAGAGTGGCTGTGACTTAATTAAACCTTGCAAACAATGTCACGGACCACAGGGGCTGGCACTGCTGCTTTGCCAGAACTCGAAATGTGAGAGAAATGCCATTACCTTAAGATACTTTACAAAAAAATACAATTTCTCAAAAGAACTCACACTGCTTCTGGCTATAATCCTTGAGAAGACAATTGTTATTATTATTGGCCACTAACTGGTTACTTTGTATTCATTTAGTATCCTCAACTTTTGAAAATGTAATGCAATAGGGATCAAACTTATTCAAATGTATTTACTTTATGTATCATAGCAGGGGCATGGTAATGTATAATTTATAAACTGCATACTTTATCAGTATAACTTTTCAAGTTATTCAAAAATAAAGTTTGGCAGTACAACTTGGATTAAACCTGTTGACTGCTGGCTTCATCACCTCAGGTCTCAGCTATATGGTTATAGGCCATTATCAACTCATCATTAGAACCAGTTCAGCAATGTGGAAAATGGGATGTTCAGCGTTTGTAGTTACAGGTTTGCGAAGCAGATTGCTTTAGCACTCACTAAGAAGTAAGAAAACTCAGAGGTTGCTTAATTAAAAGAAGACAGCATCTGTTCAGCGAGTGGTTAAATATGAGAGGCATTAACACGTAGTATTTAAGCAGAATGTTGGCACTAAGGTTTTCTCGGTTTCTTTAAAAGATGATTTAGCAAACAGCTGTTGGTTTTTGTGCAATGAGCTAGAGTTTCCATCACTGTGCCAAGCCACTTTGTAAAGATGCTTTTTTTCTATGCTTCAGGTGCTTGTGGCCCATAAGTCCTGCTTGGCAGTGATGGGTAGTAAAGAGTTGCTACTCAGGTCAGGTTGGCTGACCTGAGAAGCAATTGTCAGGCTCGGGACTGCAGCATAACTTTATAATCTGTGTCTATCTCATAGTGCTGTACACTGAAAATCAGTTTTACTGTTTGCCAGATTTTTAAACACAGAGACAAGAATATGCTGCCCAAATACACTTATTATCTTTTTTACTCAACTTTACTTTTTTAAGGGTGCTCTCCCCTAAATCTTTAGTAAAAACGATAATAATTATTATTTTGACTTACCTATTCAGTTAGTGAAGGATTAGGTGTATAAGGAGTGGGATGGCAACCAATGACCTTTGACTGCTCTTCCATTTTCAGATATAGTAGGCAAACTTTATCAACTCACAGAGCCACAACACGACATGTTCCCAATTTATTCAAGTAACTAATGTGGAACAAGCAAGACCGAGTCCGAGATGGACAAGTTGTAGGGGAAACACAAAAGTAGGGATGAAGTTAAGCAGGAAAGACAGTCTCCGATCGAGAAAATCAAAGGGCAAGGGTACCACACATTGAGCAAACTAGATCAAGCAAGCCCATACATTTATTTTTTGGTCGTCTTGAGGACATTCTTACCTAGGCATTGTGTTCCTCAGATATTGGCCTACACAGGAATTGGTCACTGTTAAAATGCCCATCCAGTGCTTCAATTCTTGAACATAATTATAGTCTCACCAACAAATTAGGGTGGAGTCTTATGTTAGACCCATATAAATAAGGCACAATGCTGGGTCAAATATGCAGCACTCCAGAAACAATTTGAGTATTTGGGAAGCCTGCATGTGTATTGTTTAAATGATTGCATTATGATGTAGAAAAAAATACAAAAACCAACCAACTACAATGCTTATTCCAATAACAAAGCCCTAGTTTCCAATGGATGAACCATCTAAATTTTATTTCTAGATATTCCACACTGCGGTCACATTCAAGAAGGTCGTTTATTCAGCAGGTATCATTAATAATAGTCTACATTTCAGAGCCCAAAAATCTATGTAAATCACATTTGCCTACTTTTATCCTCAACTACACCCAAGGATGTGAGCCTTTGGGGCGGAGCACCTCATCCTTTCTTGATGTACAATGATTTACTTACAGTATGACCACAGTAAAGGACAGTCATCACAAAGCCTGCTGGCTGTGCTCCAAACTGCCAGTGAGAACAGAGGAGGGAATGAATAGGTGGGATGCTGTGACAGATGGGGACTGGGGGTCAGAAGCAGGACAACAGTGGTGTGCTTAACTGAGTCTCACAGCTATCATATACTAATTCATAATACCACACATGGAGAAAGCACATGTTGTGGCTTGACAGGAAATGAAATGAAAGACAACACCCATAGGCATGACTTGTGAAAATGTTTAAAGGAGCAGCTGACCCAAAAATTTAAACTACAACGGTAGCAATGAGTTAGATGAGACCTTCTCTATCACAACAGAAATGTCTTGGATGAGTGTATTTCTGTTCCAAAAGGGACAAAACTGACCAAATCATTTTCTTCCCACAATCTCATATATCTGAGTTTAAATACAACTCTACAACTCAACTCTTTATTATTCTTTTTTAAATAACTTTATTGAGCAGTGCAACTGTATCAAAAAGCAATTTCCCTTCTGGGATCAATAAAGTATTCTGATTATGATAACATACTTCCCAGTCAAAGTTAACACAATTGAACTTTTTCAGGGTTAATGAGAGCGAGGGACTTAAAGTAATGAGACTGAACCAGAGCAGTATAACCAAAACACTAAGCTAAAAGACGCTAAAAAAGCTCTGCTGAGCAGCACCATTTTAAATTAAAACAAATGTTATTTAGTTTTAGAACTATGAAGCCTATTGTGTCTGGGCGATCTAATAGGTGGACGCAGTTTAATCAAGAACAAGAACTTATTTATTGCAATCTAAAAATCAACAGTATTTCTCTTCATTATTTGCCTTAATATTTCCAGACAGGAGAATAAAAGTGGCAGCACAAGACAACAAGTGTTTGTGGATTGCGTTAGTGTGTATGTGCATGTGTGGGCAGAGCATTCACCTGTGCTCAAGCACCTCTCAGTAAGGGCCTGTCTGCAGTTGCATCCAGACTCCTGCTTTGAGTGATTTTTATTAATTCTCTCTTTAAGCTTGGCTGGTCGTGTTCACCATACAGATGCAAGCCAACATTCCAGTGAGTCTTGTCACCTGCCCCTTGCCAGGGACTGAGCTGTCTTGGTTATGCAAGATTGCCCTTGGCTGCATCAAGGTCCTGATTAATTTAAAACAAACCAGAGAATATTCTCACTTTTACGTGCTTCACCAGAAGGAGAGGAAGACACATAGACTTTTGTTTCCATGTTTTTACTTTTATTACTCTTACCTCATAAACTATTGGTATAATTTGGTATAACTTATTTCCTGAAGTTACATTTATTATTTTTATTCTTTTTAAATTTTTTATTCTGATTGACTTGGAAAGTCCATGTCTGGTGATCTGGTGGGTCTCTTATATTTGCTTGCTTGCTTGTGCCTTCAAGTTTGCCACACTTTTCTTAAGTTGCAACAATCTTTGGTGGCTCCTTAAATCCTCCAAGACAACTGCTATTAAGAAGGTGATGTTAGACTTAAGAAGAAAAGGAAAAAAATCTACAAAATATCAGTTTTAACATTGGAGACAATGTTACAGTCAGTGTTGGGTTTTTTTTAACCCCAGTCATGTCCTTATCCTAACTATGTGATTATTATTGTGACCATGATAAAGATGATGTTTTCCTAAAATTAACTAACTACTTTTTTGCCACAGAGTGATGTGTGCTATTTCTGTCACAGAAAAAGCTAGCCGTTTTCATCTTTATTTGAACGCTACAGTGGTTTTTTATTGTCTTTTAGCCATAAGCAGTCAGTGACCAAGTTAGCAGACTGACGGATGCTGTGACAACAAGTGTGTAACGACTCATAGAAACTGATTTACAAATTTACCAAGAAAGCCAGTTGCGCTTATTTATCTCCAGACCCTCTCCTTTCTGCCTCTATCTTTGTACATTCATGGAGTCACGGAGCTACAAATAACTACTACTGTGTTAATAATACAATGCTTGTCTGTATTTCAGTTTAAAGTCACCGGATCATTTTAAGTCAGAGTAGAGGTGCTGTTGCAAAAAAGGTTAACACTTTTTACATTGTCTTTACAGGACATTCACCTGAAATTAAATAGGAAGCCCACTTCACCTCAAAACTACTTGATGTATTCTGGTAAAAACACCAGGGGAAATATGCCTTAATAAATGGACAACAAAGACAAGACACACATCATGGTTCTTGGTTCTACAAAACTTTCACACATTATTCCAAACTTAAAACTTTGAAACAATTGTAACCACCTGCTAAACCATAGAAAACTGATATAAATCCCATGTAGCAGTGGATGTTTTTAAAGCACTTTGTATGCTGTGAAATACTGCACACATTGAAACACACACACTGCAATGATCGCCTTTTGCCTAAGGGATCTGCTTATGTGCAGGCTTACGCTGTACATCTGTGAGTGTGATTCTGTGTGTATTTAGGAGTGCATGTGTTTCCTTGCATCTATGTGTCTTGCAGCATCTAGTATTTCTGTATGGCAAAGCTAATGCTCAAGTACCTAGAGATGTATTCAGACTGAGGGCAAAGCGCCTTGGTTAATTCATGTGAATTTGGCTGTTGAGTAGTAAGCCTTTTTAATCCAGTCTTTGTACATTTAGGAATTCAGTTACAGAAGTCAAGATGATCTTTGTTCATATTGAAACTTTTTTAAACTTGACTCAGTGTATCTAATACAAACTAGTGTTTGTTTGCAGCAAAAGGTCATTTCCCCAGAAGACATTGTGACAGCAGGGAAAGCACAGGTAAGATAAATGACACTGCTGTGGCTAATTGGGGCACTTGAATAGAATAGAGCCATCATTAATGTTACTAGTCCCACCTTTCCTTTTCCTACTAAGTCAAAATGTCTGCTGTGAAAAAGGTTGATTTGCATCTTTCCATTAACTTTGTATGGATTTACACCTTCACATTTTTAAATTAGACATTACATTCAATCTGGGTTTTGGAGGATCTGTGCTTGCTTAATGAATGTATCTGTCTATCACTGTCAGCTGTCAACACTCCCGAGCTCCACTGAGGGTCCCGCTTATTGGATTTGTTCCAAGATGGAAATAACCAGCAAAACTTCTGTTTTGATGAAAACTAGCAAAGTCGTCCACCTTAAGAGGTAAGTGTACGGCAGCAAGAAGGTTCCAGCATGGCAGAAATAGTCACACAGCCCTTTAAAGCCAATCACTCAGTGTGTTATCATTGTACAACCAACACAGATCAATTTATCATCATCACCCTGCAACCTACCAGCTGTGATCCTAAAGTGAGTCACTGGACACTCATGATGACTGATCCGGAATAAGTTGCTAAGTGAGGCCAACAAGCCATCAGCCTGTATGGCCTGAATACAGCCATTAGTGTAATATGATAAATAGGACACAGATTAAGGAACACAATTTCCTTTTCCAATATGACTGGAGGTCTCATTTGGAGATGTGGCTAATCTTTACATGGCTCTCCATCTCCATCATGGTGCCTCTTCTAAAGCCCAGTGAGACGATTCCTTTCCTCCTCCAATGACATCCCCATTAGAGCAACCCTGCTGATAAATGCCAAGCAGAACACAAAAAGGGTGGTTTAATTTCAACGTGCTCCTTAGGCTGCACTCCAAGACAGACGAAGCCTCTGTTCCCCACCCTTTAAATTATACCCTGTTTCTTCACACAGTCAACCAGGACCCCGTGACTATGAATAATGCATCAGGGTAATCAGGGTCTCTCAATGGATGCGAAGAGCATTGAAGGGATTGATAAATATGGCACAGATTTGGCTACTGCATATTGTATGCTTAAAATAATAACTTAAACACTGTTGTAAATTATGAAACCATTCATCAAGTATGAATCAGGCAAACTGCTTAACAATGGCATCCTGAATGTAGTGCACATTTTAAGAATTGATAACATGTATAGACTTCCCTTAGATCAATAGCATACAGTTTTCTGGCTTTGAAACATCTACTTCTCAGCATGATGCTGATTGAAGAACATGGCTGAGCTTTTATTGTGTACTAAATCTTCACCCCACCATGACCAATCAGGAGCCAAGGGGGGCCATTGTCATGTTGGAGGTCTCCATAAGGTTTGTAAGGATCAATCGAAGACAAAGCCCATTCTCCGACCAGTGGCAGTGGGGCAGTCTGGTATCAGTGCAACTACTACTTCAATTATAACAGTAGCAACTTTCAGAACAAAAATAATGCCAGAACAAAAGAAAGAGCTTTAACACACAGCAAACGTGTACAGGTTCTCTTAGTAATTAATGCCACTGATACCTGCTGTCCATCAAATAAACTGGCTCTGGAGCCATAATTGTACACTCTGAAACACACTGTAGGAGCATCTCTTATAATAGCAGAGCTTCCCTACTTCCATCTCTTCTCAAATGTAAAATTTAGGACAATTCTGAAATGTGTAAACACATTGTTATTTTCCAAGAAACAAGGCAATAATGGCCACCTTCCCCACTGCTCAAATCACCTGTCCAATTTAGAAATATTTCAATTTTAAAAAGACATTGCAAATCTTTGAATATGTTTTGAATGTTCTTGTAGCAACAACAGTAGCATGACCATTTTTCACACACACATCTATTCAGAGTTAGCTAAAAACCACATAGCGATACTCGTTGAACACAGGCTTCAGTCTCTTTGGCTGGCCAGCACAGATAAAACCCACTCTGACTTAACCATGTGATGTTGTCACTTGTTTAGCAGACATCTCCGCCTGGATGACCAAGCATCACCTTCAGCTGAACCTCGCTAAGACGGAACTCCTCGTCATCCCTGCTTCTCCATCCATCTTCCATGAGCTCTCCTTCAACCTGGACTCCATGACGGTCGTTCCATCGCCCTCGGCCAGGAACCAACAAACTCACCCTCATAGACCACATTGCTGCAGTCTCCTGGATCATGTAGATTCACCCTCTACAACATTCAGAGGATTAGGAGATACCTGTCGGAGCACTCGACCCAGCTGCTGGTCCAGGCACTTGTTCTCTGCAAGCTGGACTACTGCAACTCGCTCCTTGCCGGTCTCCCAGCCTGTGCAATCTGTCCCT
>JAVQJL010021650.1:0-14337 GCA_036024295.1 Nannoperca obscura | reverse complement strand
CGGGACGGCAAGGGGGGGGGGGGGGGCGCTGCCAAACCGACCAATTAGTACTTGTCATTCACAATTTTTCAATCAAACTTGACTGTCAACATATTTTTTGTTTTGTTTTTGTATCTGAAAAAAAAGAGAAGAAGGGATGGCATGTCCCATGGTGTCTTGCCATTTTATTCTCAAACACTGTGAGCTGAGGGGCTTTTTCACCCTCGTGTAATATCCACCCACTATAATATACCCAGTCACGGCTCAGTCTGAACCACCACAATGCAAGACCTGATCAGTCACATAATTCCTATCATCGTCCTCTGAATGTTTTCTACTTTTTCGTGCGGGTGAAAGAGTACGTAAACGAGTGTGTAACTGTGCGTGCGCGTGTGTGTGTGTATGTATTAGTGGAAAAATGCACTAATCAGATCAGATACAAAATAAAATGATATTCTATGCCACTTTTTTTTCTCTATGTTGGAAAAAATATATATATACATTGGCATCGTTATAGTTCTTCCCTCAGTGTTCCTCCAATGTTTCTGTACTATCTTTGTGCCTAAAAATGGAATTTCGTCAACAAAAATATCCATCTATATCTGCTTAGTTTCTGTATTTTCAGATGAAAATAAAAATGGTGTCTCCAGCACCCTAGGGATGTCATGACACTCGAAAATGACCTGATTTTTTATTTTTTTTTAAATCCTGAATAGAGCACGGCTTCTTTTTCAAGGACTGCAATAAACCCTTAATGCTATTGAAATAGCAACTGGGATTCTGCATTCACTTCTTTTCTTAGGCCGTACCCTGTGATTGGCACCCAAAAGCATTTATTTAGCAACACAAAACAAAGCACAGGGAAAAATTTACTGGAATCCAGACAGGCTCCGGTCGCGAGGCTCGCTGTCGGGACAAAATCTGCTCCATGAAATTGTTTTTCTGCAAGCAAATTTAAGCCCCAAGCCTGGTTCTCCACTTAGATTGTCTATTCTATTTTTTTTCCTATGTTTTTGTCAGCAACAGGTTTGTTGATGAGAACTGTATATTGCTCTTGAAAAAAAAAAAAAAAAAAGAAAAGAAAACCTCCATTTGGGTAGGTTGGCACTAGGGTTAACCCCTTCTGCGTTGCTTCAGTTTTTTAAAGTACTTTTTTCTTTTCTACAAAATGCATTTAAGAAGGGGATGTTAAATTTGTCAGAGAGGAATCATGGCATCCCTGGAGCTGGCACTCTGTGTTTTGGTGTGGTGTTTCTAGAACAAAGTAGCCATTTCATGCAGTGTTGCAATGCATGTGCCATCGAGGTCTAGACTAAAAACTGTTTTGAGTAACAAAGCACCAAGACATTGTATTTTTTTATATTAGCACTGAGGACCAATTGCCCTGTCGGACCAAGCATAACAAAGCTTTTTATGTAACAAAGCTTTTCTCTCTCTGTCTTTCCCTGGCATGTCTGTGCTACTTCTCTCCTCCATTGTTGTGACAGCACAAGTGCCAGTCAAGTTGCTCTGTATTAAGAAAATAGTGTTTTTATTATGATTTGAATTGTTATAGTTTTTGTCTACCTCAGCACCTAATCTTAGCCTAATCTTAGAAGGTGCCCAATTATTATTTTTTATTTTCTTTATTTTGTTTTCTTATTGTTGTCAGTTGTATAATTTTTTGAAATTTGCATTAGAGCTTTGCAAAGGTCCTTTGTCTTTTCCAGCGACAACGTGCTATTTTTTTTGGGGTTTCCGTGGCAGTACGTTTCCTGTTGAGCTGTGCCACCAATCTATAGCCACCGTCTGTTGAGGTTGTTCTTTTTTGTTTCTTTCCATGTAGAATCAGACACCTCTCTTTGTAACATTTCAGTGTTCTCTGATGGAGTGTGAAAAAAAAATAAAAAGGAAAAATAAAAGATTTAATGCTGCAGGTTCTCTTCTCCATGTTGTCACTAAAGTCAATGTTGTGCCTTTGATAGTGAAAATATAAAGAATATTTCTTTTTTTACATCCTACTAACAGTAGATTGTTTTTTGTAGTGGACTTTTTTTGTATTTTTATTTATGAGTCTCATAATAAAAATCAAATCATGATGTTCAGTTGTATACTTTTAATCTGCGGTTAGAAAAAAATAAAAAATGGACTTCATGTTGTCTTAGCCCTCTTTCTGGCTATTTGTTTCCTGATTTTTTTTAGAGCAATAAGGTGACAGTAGGATCTAGCATAAAATAATGATTTTGTAGCTGTGTGTGTGTTTGATGTGTTCATTGTGTGATGACGTACTGCACCTAAGTACCTTATGTGAGTCACACAGTTTCATCAGATGAGTTTATTATTTTAGTTTTAATACAGTATATGAATGGTGTATTTTATAATCCATCAAAAAGCTGAATACATCCTTGATTTTTATCAGTTTTTGAGTAGTAGTTATATAAAAGATAAATCAAGACTAAACATACGTTTACTCCATAGCACTTCCATATATATATAAATATATATACACAGCGCCTGTGCCTTAATTTAAAATGCACTTACATTGAGGCACAAGAAGCATTAAAAATAGATATTTGTATTGGAAAGTTCCTAAATGCTGACTGTTCCTTGCTCGGCTGAAATTTATTGAGCACATTAATGCTCCCAACACGATGAATCCTTTTGATTGCAATGACCCTGTGACGTTTCCTCTAGCACCCTGCAGGAGAAACCATTTCATTTGAGCTTCAATTTTCTTTTTTATTATATATCTTTACCTTAACTACTGGGTGCAAGAAAAGCTGCATCTGTGTCTTTTTTGCTGGTTTTCCAGTGCCAGTTTGGTTTGTGGCACATCAGTCAACAAGCATGTGAACCAACTATAATAGAGACTGGTAAAGGCAGATCTTGAATCCAACTGAAAAGTTACTGTGGTCTCTTTTTTAGTGCTTGGAGGTTGCCTTAAGATTAATGTGTACACTGTCCTGAGTGAGGGCTGCATACAGTGAACACACAGTGATTTGACAGATTAAACACATTGCCCTACTGTATCTGAAAAATCACACTCATGGAGCAGCGATCCTACAGCCACTGCCCTGCTGATAGGAGTTCAGTTCATACCTGCAGACCGTTTACTGTAACCTCTCCCGCTCCTGCTGCTATACAACATGAGGTGTGCCAGCAGGGCCAAACGAAGCACGCTCATTGTTTTACTGACAGGTGAGAGTAGGTAAGAAGTGCAGTGCAAAAACACCTCAACGATAAAGATTGAGGCAACAATGAACAACAAGCCTGGATTTTACAGAACATCAATTTGAAGGGTTGGTTATCCCAATTATACAAAAACTATTTTTCCAATGGAAACAGTTCACGGTGAGGTCTGTGGATTATCCACACTAAAAGAGATGCTGTTTGAATTTTTTATAATGTAATTTTTCAATGCCGTGAGCAGCACAAACAAAAATCCATTAACATCCACTGTATTGGGGCAGAGGCAGAAATTTCAAGGACAGACAGCAAAACATGGAAAAATAAAAGCCCAAACTATCTGCATGTATAAACACTTTAACTGACCAGTCACTCTCTACTGATGGCAGATTGAAATATCAGTGTCACTCACAATGTGAAAGTGTTTTACTTTTCAGATTAACACAATGAATGGTTAGCACATAATAATTATACTGTACAGTAGCTCCATATAGTGACAGCCTATAAATCCATAAGTCTAGTATTAAACCCAGGTAGACCTTATGCAGTATTTATGTGAACTACTTTGGTTCTACTGTGTGTAGTAACTTCAGGTTGTTGTAATGTGGGTGGCATCATGCCTGCAAAGAGCAAAACATCCTTAAAACATATACTGATGCAAGAAAGCAAAGCGTTATGCTTTCGTTTGATTTATCCTTTCGTAACAATTTCAAACCACAACACCTGACTAAATGCCGCCACTCGCTCTCGACAGCCTGCTGCATGTTTCCACAAATGTTCACAGTGGAAGCGCATTCCGCTGTCTGGCTTCACGCTCACCATCTGGCTGTGATGTGCTAATGGTAACTACGGCAGCACTTCAAGCCTGACTGCCTTTTGTCTCTTCTGCCTCTTGTGCCATAGAGGTCATAAATGCTATCATTAGATATGCAGGGCATGTGTATGTGTGCACAGCTACTGTCACACATGCATGATTGTCATTATAAAGGAAGCGAGCCGAGACCCAAAATGTTGGGAGTAAATTGACCTGAACGAGGTTTAGATGGGTCTTTTTGTGGCCGGTTGTCACTCATGTTCTTCTCCCTTGTTATGTTTTCTTTGCTTTAGCAGATGATGAAACATATGATCTTTGCTCAGTCTCACATTTAACCTGCCAATGTTTTGACATACAGTAGGTACTGAATGATGTCTTGTCTTCCTCCAGTGTGCAAGAAAATACTGCACCAAAAGCAAACTTAAAGCCACGTTACTTTATTTTAAAATGACTGGTTACTGGGTTAAAGGAAAACAAATGAAATACACACACACATAAACACATTCAGTTGTGAACATTTTGCAATTTGCAATGTGGGTGGCATTACGCTTCTTTCAAATCTTATTTGCTGTTGCAAATTAGTAGCATATAAACAATTTTAAGAGACAGTGTCGGATTACGTTTTTGCGAGATTGCCATGTTGTTTGGTGTGACTAAGCCTCCTACGATGATTCATAATGGTTATCGTGACATGACCATTCCCCCAGTACCTCCATTAGGTCTAAATGTCCACATGCTGCTCGGAGCATATTGATAAGGTTCAAATGCTGCATTCACACCACCGTGGCAGGATGGGGGAAAAAGCTCCCTCACTTTAACCATCCGTTAATTGCCACACGCAGTAATTAAAAACACTAACAATCCACCGGTGCAGTTGTGAAAACTCTTCCTGCCTGAGTCTGTATTCCCACATGACACGTAATATATTGTATGCTTTGGAAAATGCTTGGAAGTAATGTGACATACATTTGATTTCTTGTGCTAAATCCCCACTATGGCCCTTTGGTTTCAAAACTTTCAAAATGTGTTATAAATGCTCATTGTCATCTGGCTGCTGTAATTTCGTCCCCAATAAAGCTCGACAAGAAAAGCCCATCTGTGTGTCCTGCTAATAAACATCACATCAAAACTGTCTCCAATATGTCCCAATAATGCAACAATATTTGCTAATTTCCTCTCTCTGTCACGCAGGATCAGATCTTGACTTCAGCTTATTGGAAACTAATGAAGCAGCTCTCCACTTTCCCTGTCCAATTATGGGCTCACTCCCAAGTATTACAATCAAAAACACATTGCAACTCTGTGGTTTGTTTGGGTTTTTCTTTCCTTTTTAAAAAAAACTTTTTTCGATTTTGGCAGAAAACAAAAACAGGAAATGAGAGAAGAAACTCTGGTTTTGTTGGACTTGTTGCTTTGGTGTGACTTTGATCTTATTTCGGGGTATTAGGAAGGAAAGGGCAGGGGTTGGTGAAGGGTTTGTCAGGATGGTAATATGAACAGTGAAGGGCCTTTGTGTTGAATGAGGTTTCTGCACTGATCTTTGACCCACATATCTAAACACTGGAATCTTTAGTTTGCCAGCCTTTACTACTGAAGTGATGATCCTGAACTTCCATGTTTTTAGGGTTTTAGAAAAGCTTTCAATTGAACTCTACCAATGTTCTTTGCCATAGTTGAATACACCAGACCATATGACTTAGATCAATCAAAGTTGAAGTCTGCTCAGGGTGGTGGCTGGGCATCAGAGGCACACACACATCATGCCGTGTCATGCAACGCCCAGCATGTTTCTGTTGAGTCGTTTGGTTCAGTCCTAAAGTCCTAAAACTCTTTTTCACTTGTTTAATGACTTTATTTCCCTATCATGCACACAAAACCTCTGTTATATCATTTATCTTTTTCACAGCATCTTTTAATTGTACTCCAACTCACTTATTGATAAGTTCAGTGACACTATCCCAGCGGTAGCATGAGACAACCTGTGGTTCCTCACTGGTGTTGAGGGAAACCGATGCAGTTGTGCATGGTGCCATCCTCTGGCTGCAGTGGTGAACTGCAGGAGTGCAGTGTGGATATTTACACGAGTTAAGTCACAGGATAAGCTGTAAAAAGTGATCAGTTTAATTATTTATATGTAACATAGAGATCACATACATCACAAACTTATTTTGTATGGTAATTAAGAAAACAATGTATTAGCAGTTGTGTAATTCACTGTCTCTATATTGTCAACTTTTGTCTTGTTTTTGACTCACATAAATGTTTTTTAGTGGATGGATGTTTTATCCTAGTACAATCTTCTTAACCCATGGAGCATTTAATCCACAGAACACAAAACAAAATAAAAACAGCAAATACAGAGATGTGTATTTTGTTGGACGTGGACGGTGGTACTGATTTGTTCATAAAAATACACACTACAGATGTAGTGTAGTATGTTGTAAACTGTATTCTGCGGACTAGGCCATGTGTTACAGTTACAGTTGAGTGACGTTGACAACTGATTTTATTCCCATGTGGCCATTTTAAATAATTGGAGTGGGAAATACAGAGACCAAAAGTGTGGAAGTCCATCTGGGACAAAACTAATTAAATCAAAAAGTGAGGCTTTATCAAATAAACAATCAAAGTAATAGAGAAAATATATAAATACACTAGTTAGAAATTAATACTAATAAATAAATACTACTAATTATTATATGGAGTTAACGTTTAATTAGAGCACTGGAAGGAAATGCCTCTGCAGTGTTAGCGGTAGGTCAGCAGCTAGTCATTGTGGAAATAAGAATGAAATAACATTTTATAATAATGACAAGAGTTTTAGTGACATATTTCATATTATTTTACAATTTATTGGCTCATTTAAACATGGTTTTATTTGTTCATGATGTTATCTATTCCCTTTTTTATTTCTATAATTAATAATATAATTCTGAAAGATTTTTACCTTTATTGAAATATGATTATATATGCAATTTCTTTTATTGTGTATAATTACATCTCATCTCTTGTTGACACAGCAACACAATTAAATAAAAGATAAAACATTTGAAAGTTTACAGCACACATTTGTTACTGTACATAGAAACACTTTTATCCAAGCTGTGAGTTACAAAAATCGTATTCAACATCACAATAGTTTTAGACAGATTTTCTAATATGACACACATTGAAGTTAAACATTATATTGATATGTATTTGAAGCTCGACAAGTTTCCACCATTTTACAGACTTATGATTTCCCCAACACATGAAATAATATGTATCTCTTTAACAACCAAGGCTATCATGGAACTGTAAAACTCTCTGATCAAAGGATGATGATGATAATAACGTTTGTAGGGATATAACGGCAAACCCAGTTGGTTACTTAACCTTTGTACATAGGCCCCAACTACAGGAAGCCTTTTCCTGTTCCATTATTATACGAGTGCCTCCCTGCATCAACTGAGCTACACAGGGCATAGAGCCAATAACTCTGGCCTTTTTAATCCCACGCTCTACCCACTGAGCTTGCATCCACGGCAGTACAGGGGTGAGACTCAGGCGACCTGCCACACCGACCACAGCGTGCCCAGTGTGATGCTGTAGGCCACCACAGCCACCAGGTAAACTCTGAAGAGCAGCACGTCCAGCACGTAGCCGACCTGCAGCCACTCCTTGGCAATTTCCCGGCACCTGTCCCGCTTCTCCAGGAAGTGCCGTATCGCTGTCACTTCCTGCAGGATGTTGTCCATGACAGGCAGGTTGGAGTCCCTGGAGGGGGGCAGGCCCAGTCCGAGCAGCCCGCCTTCCCTGTCGTGATGGCTGAGCCTTCGGCCTATCTCGCAGGTGTGGTGGTGGAGGGTGCACTGGGCTGCAGGATGGGACAACAATAGGCTTTACTTTCCTTTCAGAATGTGTAGCTTTTCATTGCAGTATGTCTAAAGGTTAAAGCCCATCCATGTCTATTAAAAAGTACATTTATATAGCCTACCACTAATGTGCAACAGCAAAGGAAGTAAATGTAATGTAAGATAATATCACCGGGTTAAGTTTTATTTTGCACATAATGAGGAAAGGTTATAAATGAATGTATCTGTAAGATCCTTACTGATAACACATTACATTTGTTTTCTCAGGAATTCACTTATCCCATCCTAACAAGGCTAACATTTGCCTCTAAGAACAAACCAGCCTTTTAATTTCAGCAGTTGAAACATCTTTGACCATAAAGGCGAAAACCAATTAGTGAAAAATAGCTGCTGTTGCATTTGGTTTGATTTAAAACCTGAACAGATTTCATGGCACAAGACTAAAAACCCCAGTTGTAGGCTACCATACATGCGTCTACCTGTACCTTACCAGTCCCATAGTTGCTGTCCTTGTAGTGCTCCAGGTCGGACGCCTGGGAGGACAGTGTGGAGCAGAGGCGGTGCTTCTTGTGGATGCAGAAGAGGACCGGCGCTCTTTCCAGCACCAGGTACTTCACCCAGTGAGGCACAGGGGGCTGCAGGTCCTGCTTGTGGACCAGACGCACAATCAGCACGGTCTCTGTTAGGCTGATCACCAGGAGGGCCATGCACACCACAAAGTACACACCTACAGAACAGATAAGATCAGACATGGTGTTTAATGATAATCCCTAGCAGTAGGTTAACATACTTTTCTAAAATCCAGGTTGTTTTTGGAGCTTTCATCTTGGATTTTGCATGTGCATTAACCGGGATGGATTGGGCATGAATGGTAGCGTCTGTTATAAACTTATGATGTAGTGGTAACTCACTCTCAGAACTTTTTTTGCCTGCACCAATCTGTGCCCTCATGCTTCACTTGCAGACTAATTGGTGCTTAATTGTGTTTTGTGCTCTCGCTGACATCATAGTTTACCAACCTTTCCCCCCCACATCAATTTAGAGGTAAAATAAGAAAATATTTCAAAATCAAAAGCTGATACTCCTTGCAGACATCCTGCTCTGGATACAAACTGCTGATTGGCAGTAATAGAGCCCAGTCACCTATCAGAGGCGTTCCTATGGCGGTGGCAGGGAGAGTGTCAGATACAATGATGAGGAAGACAGAGTAGCCCAGCAGCAAAGTGATCTTGAAGGAAACCCTCTCTCCACTGTCTGGTGGCAGATAGAAACCCACAATGTCCATCACCATCAAGAAGATACTGGGCAGCAGCAGGTTTACAGTGTAGAACAATGGCCGCCGCCGGATCACCACCTGGGAAATGTAGGTTTTAAAGTCAAGTCAAAATGTCAAAAGGACAGGGTTAGCTTAGCTTAGCATGAAGACGGGAAACAGAACTGTAAAAACAACAGTTTATCAGTGAGGACAGGTTTCGGTTTCCAGTTGTTATGCTAAATGCTAACCATGTCCTAACTCCAGCTCTGTAGACTACTTAACACAGGGCATGAGATTGATATCTTCTCATCTCACTACATATAATCCACAATTATTTGTACCCACAGTAGTGTTACTTGGGGGCTTTTTCTGCATTGATTTCAGATTTAGCAGTAACGATACAGTAGTCTGAACCAGGGACCTGCATGTGCTCCACAAAGTTTTCTCAAAATATTCAGAATGCCCCTTATAATTAAAACAAAATATTTGTAGCCCCAGAAAATAGTTGAAATTAAAATAATTTATTATCAAAACAAGTTTGTAAAAAAAAAGTAGCAGAGATTACATTATAACAAAAAAGTGATTTAGTTCTAAATAAAGTGAGATTTAAATATTTCAAAAGAGTCTCAAATAATAAATAATTCAAAGATGAATATTTGAGGTTAATAAAAAAAAATTAATAGACCTTTAGTTCCAACTCTTTAAGTTTTTGTGGGTCATTATGCTTGGTCAGTCAGGGACACCTGTTGTGATTGGCTGCAGGTGAGGAAGAGAAACAGAGAGGGCGGGCAGAGACGCAGGAAACAGAAAGGAGAGGCCCGCAGGTTCGAGTAAATAGAGGAAAGAT
Source organism: Nannoperca obscura (assembly GCA_036024295.1). Taxonomy (NCBI): domain Eukaryota; kingdom Metazoa; phylum Chordata; class Actinopteri; order Centrarchiformes; family Percichthyidae; genus Nannoperca; species Nannoperca obscura. Next base: position 4,423 of record JAVQJL010021650.1, on the reverse strand, counting down.
AGTAGCAGTAGGTTAGCACACCAACACGCACTATTTTCTACTTTATTCCGGTTAGTTTAGCTGAAGGTTAGTGCTTGTGTCGAATTATCCCGGGTTATCGAAATCACGTAGCTGTTAGCTGCTATGCTAGCGGGAGTAACGGCGGCTTAGCTCTCGGCTGCTAATCAGTTAGCTTGTGTAACGAGGCGAGTGAGAGGACGCTGGTCAGGCGGACCAGCTCTGTTCAGATGTCAAAGGAAAGCCTTTGGGTGCCTCTGACCAAGATGTCAGCCTCCGCAACAGCCTGCTACTCATTTTCTCTTCTTTCCAGTATTGAAACAAAAATGTAAGTTGAACTTTATTTGCCTTTACTCGGTTTAGTAGAAGAGCCATGCATGTTTCTGTGTTTGTGGGCCCACTTTATGCTCGCTCATGTCTTGTGCAGTGTTTTATAAAGTACAGTTGAGACGTATCAGTAACTTCTGATCCAACTGTTTAGTTCTTAGTGGAGAAATTACCGTTGAAACTAATTCCTGCATTAAGTAACCTGTTTAAATTTGGCTTTAATTTGGAATCTTGGTTAATTGTTTTTATAAAAGTCAAATTATTTTCTTAGGCTTCACTAATATTTTGCATGTTACTTACTTTAGTTGGTGAAGTATACTTACATTTTTATTTTAAAATTGTTATTTAGGTATATTGGTGGGTTTTCTTTTGTTTAATTTCAATTATTCAATATTATTTATTCTTATTAAACCATCAATAATGTACAATTATTTTTCTTTTATATCCTTGTCTGCTGTCAGTTGTTGAACAGAGGATGTAGTTGTAAGTGAATATTCCTGAATTTAAGATAAGTAGTTATTTTTGTTAACAGGTCGTAATAATTTTGCTTTTGTTGGGAACATTTTCATGTTGTTACTTTGAGTAAATTACTGAAAAACTCCCCATCTTTCTACTCTAAATTGCATCCAGAGCGTGTTACACAGCTTTAGGTGATGGGTGCTACAGAATTCCCTCGGTAAAGTACATATTCTCAGTTATTGTTATATCTGTAGCACACGTGGCTTTTTTTGGTCAATTCTTCCCATTTTAAATGTTAAACTAGAGCCATTGACAGGCCATGATACTTTAGCGCATTGGGAATATTTTAGTATTTGTAAGGCTGGACTTGCACATGATGTTTGTTGCATTGTTATTATTGTGAAAACGGTTTTAATCAAGAAAAAGAAAGCAGATAAAGATAAGAAATGTCATATAGCAGCACTCAGGACACCTTCTGATACAATCTTTGATATTTATGCTACACATGTAACGTGAAAATCTTTATTTCAAATACTTACATGGAACTTCATCTCAGCATAATAGTCGTCATTATCTACACTGAAGATCTTGTAGTTGGACAGTATATGGAGCAGCTCCCACTCTCCTTGGTTCATGAAGACACTCTTGTCCTCCCTGAGCTCCTCGGGGCTTCGCATCAGGGTGATGTTGATGTCATCAACTACAGATCGAACACAATGTCGGGAGCAGCGTGAAACAGCCATGGCAACAAGTTACCTTTCACCCACCACTCTTCTCTCTCAGCACACGTCACAGCGGGAGAGAGTTCACGGATGCACAGAACACAACGTTGTTCCACTCAACTCGTGATGGGAAGAGTTGAGGAGAGAATTGGGTGCTTTTTCTCTGATGCCAGTGAATATTTTTCATCATTTTGCCAGAATTACATCAAAATTAGCGTAATGGCAGATAATGTGAGTCATGGAGAAGTACCTGTAAATACTCCAAAAATAATTAAGTTATGAGCTTATACACGACATGAGAACATACTTAGTTATGACCAAACTAAACAAATATCCTTTTTTTTCTTATCTTTTTTGTAAAATATTTTTGTGTAAGAGACAACAATTATTGTAGAATAAGTTGTAAGTAGGGATGCAACTAACAATAATTTTCATTTTCAATTAACTTTCTATAAATAAAAAAAACATAAACATTATCAATTATCAAAATAGTTCCCAATTCATTTTCTTTCAATCGACTAATTGCTCTACTCGTCAGTGACATAATTCCGGCATTGTCGAAGTAATCCCTTCAAGCAGGGAAATTATTGTACAGTTGGCAAATATTTTTTTGTGCAAATTTGCTGTTGTACCTAATGTGGCTATTGCATTGTAGAGCAGTTTGGGAATATACCTTGTGGCCATTTTTATCTTTGGAGACCTTATTCCCAGAAACCTTTTTATAAAGGGAAAAATAATGTACTGTATGCATTGTCATATAATGAAAACCAAAATATATATCACATCAAATTCAGATCTGGGTAGTGATTTATATTTCTTTAAGGATTAAACTTCGGTCTTACTGGTATGTAGCCAGCTCTGGAAGGTGAGGCTGCATTTCTGGACATCAAATGGAAAGTTGTAGATGTTGAGAGTGCAGGCCGTGACCACCTGGATGGGCTTGTAGTTGCGCACCAGTCCATCATGTGTCACATAGACATAAGGTATGTCTGGAGACTTCCCCACATCTACACTGCAGGTGGGAGACAAACATGTCAACAACAATTTGTTTAGGAGTGAAGTCTGGCCGGAGCCAGCCCCGGTGGAATAATAGAAGCAGCAGGAATAACAGCGTCAACAGCAGCACTTCTTACAACTCATTGATGAGGATGTCAGGCACCCACACATTGGCAGTAGGTATAGAAACTTGTTTGACTTCGTCAAAGTCTTCAGGGTTCCAGACCAGGAATTCATCTGTCCACGACTAAAATATCAAAGAACAAAATCATTTAAATAAGTAAAACACCACATCAATTATAATAAATCTGCAAAACACATAGAATTTGTGGCTTAGAAACAGAAAATATGTTATAGGTATACAGTACACAGAGTTTAACTGGTTTTGGAAAGGAAAAAAATACATAAATATAACAATTCAAACAGTCTAAAATACTAAATGGAATTTTAATTACAAATTATCCCAAGTTTGCTACAAATTGGTTTAATGGAGGAAATATTTGGTAGCGTAAAAATGCAGTAAATCAAAATGTGTAGTATCCACGGGGCAACTTAACTTACAGTACGTGTTTGATTTGTGGAAATGCATTTGTCTTCGTCCTACCTGTCTGTACCACACATATGTTGTCAAAACCTGGTTCTTTTCATCCTGAAGTGGAGTACAAGGAGACATCATATGTTAAGATTGATCATATTGTAATATCATATTCATTTTGCAATGTTCATATAAAATACATGTCCAGTTATGTTTATAATATATTATAGTTCTGACATATTTAAGTAACATTTAAATTAAACAACCCCATGAACTGCTTTTGTTTCAGGGTCCTGGTTTGGTGCATGCTGGCTCACAGTGTCCTGGCTTACTGGGACTCGTGTATAGAACAGTTACCTTGTGCTTTTCCTACTGCTGTGAAAGGCCTGTTAAGTTTCCTCCATCCAATCTGATTTTAAGACGAAACTTTTGTAACACACAAGTTCCAGTAAGCTCCAGGCTCCCTGTGTCAACTAGTTTGTGCTAATTGAATTGAAAATGTGATTGGGAATATACGCCATTGAAGCACAGTATCCACTGCCATGATAAGGAACGTAAAGTGATTAACGCTGGTTGCTTTATTTTCTTATCCTGAGGCCCTAGTCTCATGGTTTGTGTGTATGCATTTCTCTAAATGAATGTTTAATCATTTTTACCACAAAGCAAGTCCATGTAGTGTTACAGCACAGGAGGACAATCTACAACATCAGCAGCTACTTTGTGTCACAAGGACCAAAGCAGGTAATCCAGCAATGCTACTGTATTTATTTTATATATATTAAAGTGTTACAAATCAGATATTACCCTGTGAAGCTTTATTGAGGTCTGTATGTGTAATGCAGATAATTATGCAGAAGACATATGGCCTGTAAAACAATGATTAAAGGAGTCATGACACACACACACTATTCATCCATCATAACTCACCACATTGAGGATGGAGTAAACCATGAGGTCTATGGCCACTATAGTGGACGTCCTCCAGTCTTTCACCGGTCTCACTCCCTTCTTATAGCCCGCACTCAGAAACTCAGAGAGCCGCACTAATGTGGCGTTGGCAAATCTTCCTGTGCTGCTGCCCAGTTTCTTCACTGACAATGCACAAAATATTCATCTTTTCATGTACACTGACATGAAGAAGTCAAACGTAGTGTTTTTTATCTCGTGAGCATGATTTAAAAAAGGAAATCAATTTCTTTTAAACATGTATTCATCAGTAGGCCTATGTGGAAGTTAACAGCACAAATTCTTTCTAATTGTAATCTTGATTGAAATACACTACCGTTCAAAAGTTTGGGGTCACATTGAAATGTCCTTATTTTTGAAGGAAAAGCACTGTACTTTTCAATGAAGATGACTTTAAACTAGTCTTAACTTTAAAGAAATA
>JAVQJL010021640.1:0-17333 GCA_036024295.1 Nannoperca obscura | reverse complement strand
CACAGTCAACCATCTTTGTGATACCTGAACACGAAGCCTGAATTAATCCAACAGACAGCTAGCCCACTGACCTCACTCTGTAATTAAGGCCACTGGACAGTTGTATGATTGTCAGTTGAAAAACACAGAACCATTCCGTGTAACTTACATGGTCAAAACAATGCAGATTGGACCTTTAGTTAATATAAAAATCCAACCTATGCCTATTCACTGGCATCATTAAATGCTTATGAAGAGTCTACACACACTGATTTTGTGACAGTCAGGAGCTCTTGTCAGTCCTGCTGCAGACCAGCTTTACCTCCTACAAATCCACAGCTCCCATTGGCTGCAAAAACACATTAAAACATCTTGTAGAGACATTAACTGATGTAATGCATCATTTTAAATGAGACCACAATGGCAATTTTTCCTATCAGTAATTTACTACACTGCTAATAACAGCATTTGATGGACATATTAAATATAATTAAAATAAACAAATAATTGTATTTAAAATCATAATCTTATAATTCATTCATTCCTTTATGCATTCAGTATTTGACTGAGAGAGTGAGTTCTGTGGTGTTCATCAGGAAACATGGCAACCTCCACCATAATGACACTTTTAGGTTTCATTCAGACAGACACAGACGTAGTTAAGATTAGCTCAGGGTTGTGTTGCAGTGTGGAAGTGTCACATACTAACCAGCAATCCCAACTTGAAGAGTAATACAACACCAAGCGACTGCAAGGCGATTAACATTTTTGCACTCCCTCCAACATCTGATTTACATTACGGAGGTGAATGATCAATCTCTATTCTCTATATCTTCAGTTGCTTGGATAACAGCAGAATGCTACATGGTAAACAAAGACTTAACCTGGGCAGCTCAACTGGTGGCGTGTTGAGACATTTTCAACCCATGAAATGCAGATTTTTATACATTTCATCACCTTGCATTTATGAGGTTTATCTGACATCTTTGTCAAAATTGAGTTATTCACATATTCTTATTCTGTGATAGCTTATTAACATTATTAAATTGTGTGCATTTTTTGACTTTTTACTTAGAAAACAAAAAGTTGAAGCTCAATATCTAAAAATCGCTCATAACGCAGAGGGAACGTTGTAATTCCAAGGTGGTGATTTGGTAAGAAATATCTATATTAACAGCAACACTGATATGATTCATCACAGTAGAGTCATATCATCTAGTTTACAGCTCAAAACATGTTTAAGTGTGTAGTACGTCTTAAAGCACAGTGGTGTTTTTCATAATGCTGACAGGCTCACAGTGACAATGCTAACATGCTGATGTTTAGCCTTAATGTTTTCCATGTTAACATCTTAATTTAATGTGTTAGCATGCAAAAAAATGCTGCAACATTTCTTAAATAGCAGTACAGCTGGGGCTAATGAGAACGTCATTAGCTCTGCAGGTATTTGGTCTTAAACCAAAGCATTTGTATATATATGTATATGTATTTTATATACTTTTCACCCTGCCTTCCAGTGTGTCAGAACACTTCAGACCAAACGGCATACAAACGAGTTCTTTTCTAGCATAACCTGGCCCTTATTCTTTGATAACTAGAGCGACATCATTCCACAGATCTCTGATAAAATTCTGATGGCACACACTCTGGATGTACTTTCAGAGCATAGAGCACCAATTAGCATTACAATGACATCATTAATGGTTACTCAATCTGGCTGACTGCTTAATTAGGACCAGCAGAGGATAAGGCTGAGGACTAAATAAAGAGTCCCCTGTCCCTCACTAGCATTGTCAATAGAGCAGTCATTGGTGAACCAATGAAAGGTTCATCACATGGCACATTTAAAACAGTCCCTCATGCTGCCAGCCAAGGCCAACTGATGGCTCATTATCCTGCAGCCGAAAATTGCAGCCGTCATGAACAGAATTTCAATTATTCACTTCTTAAAACACTCACCGGATTAAAGATGTTACAAAAGGCCACTCACTGCAATCAGGCCTATTGATTAGCTTTTCATATAGAGGATGAAAGCTGTGCTGTTCTAAGTGCATTGAATCTCTTTCTGTGACTCACATGCTGCTACTTTTGTGCTCTCATCTACCTTTTGATTTTCAATAATGGAGAGCGATACTAAAATAAAGTTCTTGGAAGAGAGAACAGTAATCTAACTTATTGTTACAGTGGAATTGTATTTGTGCTTTAGTGTTAAGTGATTCCACCGTAATTGCCTCTGGCGTAGGGATTATATTAAGAATATATATTTGTTATAGTTAAGTTTTCGATTTGACGTGATCATGGATTGTATACCCCAAAGTACAGAAATTGTGCACATTTGTGACTCATCAGAAGAAGAAAAGTACATGTACAAAGCCACCTTCAAGACACTCAGCCTGTTAAGACCTCTGGAATCTAAACTTAGCTGGCAGTTCTACTTGTGAAATGCTTCTAGTGCTCATTGGTTTCAAATGCATTTGTCGGTCACCCATCTCACACATTTGACAGAACAGATGCTTAATTTGTGCAATTAAGAAGTGAAATTAAATGTCAATACGCTTCTGAGTGCACAGTAGTACTGTGCCCGGACCACTTTGGGCCTGCGGACAGCAGTCTTACTAACTACTGAATACAAAACTATTACTGTGCCGTCATTAAGAAATGAAACAGTGTTGATTCTGGCAGACTACTGAAGTAACACTTGTATTTGCTGGTTGGCTTCCACTGTTTGCGTGCTTCACAGTGATCGGGTCATTCACAGTCATATGGCTATGTGGCTGCATGTCAGTGCTTACATCACTATCGTCATCGTCATCACTGTTAATACACTCATGCCAACATAATTTACTCCACCCCTCCACCAACCCAATCTCCTCCTTATGTGGTCATTTGTATTGTTGATTTATGTTTATGTATGTTTGGTAAAGGAGATTAGCAGAATCCTTGTCACTGATTGGATTCTTTGAAAGCGCCCTCAAACAGCAGAGCCTTTTCTGCCAAATCTAACTGTATAACTATTAACTGTTTGCTATAAATGGTCAGTTCCTTTACATAAAAGTATCTTAAGTAATTGTGTCTGGATTCTTTTATTGACTGTGATGCACGGCAAAGATTATGGCGTGCATTTGGTTCGCAGGAGAAAAAGCCTGATTACAAAATACTATATGTCTCAGTTTACTGAAATGAAGATTACTAAGATTTTCCTTAGCCTGCTCAGTGTTATATATCAACAATCACCAGCAGCAACACATGCACCTTAAGCTGGTCAATCTCATTCTTTGTGGTCAGATGCCTGTTTCCCCCGATCCTCCAGAAACTGGACTCCCCCATATGAGCTGAGTGCCAAATGCCAAAGTGACAAATCAGAGGTAATTATGGCCTAGACATCTCTAATACATGTCTTATAACCCCTCAAATCACTATCTGCAAACATGAAACTGTGCTGCAGAAATCTATGCAATCTCTAATATGATAAATCTGTCAAAGCAAGTCTCTTTTGTTTTATAATTGTCTTTTTCTGAACGCTGCAAAATTCAAAATATTGAATACTTATACAAAAATGTACAAATTGTGACATCTCTGCTACTTGAACTGCTACTACATACATGCATTTTATTTCTTTTTTTTTCATTCTTACACAGTATTTTTTAAAGGTTTTATTGTTATTATGGGGCTACAACATTGTTTTGTTATCTCTTCTGTTTTTAGTGTACTCCCTTCCGTTCTTTTTCACTTCACTGTATCTCACACTCTGTTAGACTTATCCATAGACTTATAAATATGGACAATAAACATTTTGTAGCTACTGCATTGCTGCCACTATGTGGGGGTTCTCACTGTGACTAATCTGCACTATTGCAGGCTTTATGTTATCTTTCCAGCCAACATGTCCATGGGGGACTTACATGGGGCAGTGGTGAGCTGCCATTTGGGTCTTACTTGGTCATTAGGGTGCTATTTGGCTGCTCAAATGTCCAATTCATAAAAATAAGTGCAATTCCTTATATATCCCCTGTGTTCACAGGGCTACAAATATGGAGCCCCAAAGTGTTCAATATTAAAGAATTAAATAAATTATTATGAAATAAAGAATCACACAAATCAACTATGAAATGTTATTTCATATTTATAACAGGACTTTTATTTACTTGATAATATGTATTTTCTTATTTAACAATGCCCCTTTTCAAATGGTTTGAGGGAGCTACTAGCAGCCACATCTTCAGGCACTGCCGTCACCATGGTAACTAATTATGTAATAACGTGGTAATGAATTATTTTATATTTTAATCATTTCCTCAAGTAATATGTAAGTAATATGCTTCATACTTTGTGGCTTCATATGCTGTACAATAACTTTTTTTAAATGGATATAATTTCATCTTTTCATTCAGAAATGTGTTTATACATGTTCTTCAGTGTTAGTGCAGGCCATCAAATCACTTCTCTTCAACATCAAAATGTGTGCTGGGTTCCATCAGTTTTTGATTCTTTATCTAGAGATTCTTGATTTTTTTTAATAGTGGGTCACCGAATGCCACTGCTATCCACAGAGGACAACAAGACATAAAGTGTGATGGTATTTTATGATACAGCCAATTAAAAATAATGATCTTGGATTAACATTTCAGAGCCACTTTGGGAACACCCACCACAGAGAAAATGGAAAACCTGATTAGGACTCACCCGTAGCTGTTTGCCTCATCTGGCCGGGTACATAACAAAGGGTCGCAGCAGGTTTCACTGTGTGGTATTTTCTATAACTGAAGCCATTTCTTTTTTCACAGCTCAACCTTTTCTGTGGGCTTGTGTGGCTCAACCTTTCTGCTTCTACAGCCCGGAAAGCTGCACAGCAAGTAAAATAGAGCTGCCATAAACACATAGACTTTTTTACAGTGTGGGGAGAGCGAGCTGCAGTTATTTACAGCAGGATACAGACTACGTCCAAGTGAAAACCCATATTCTCACTGCAGTTCCTGGGCTCGTATCTCTGCTGTTAGACTTCCATGGTGTGTTGTCATAAAATATTTCAGCACGGAGGGTTTATGGGCTGCCTGGCTCTCAGCGGCCCTGGCCTCTCCAGGCGCTTTATGACTGCTGCTGCCCAAAGATATGACACCAAAATACACCTGACAACCCACGGACTCTCTAACGGTTGTCCCTCTCTGTCTGTTGATTGTTCTCAGCTTAAAGACAGCATGATCCTTGAACAGCTGATCAAACTTAGCTTAATCAAATGGCAGAAATTGACTCACGAGTCATGTATGGTTTTGATTTATGTCTTTTGGCTATCAAAACAGAATGTAAACATGCTGATTGATTTATTTCAGTGATTTATTTCATGTTACACCATCCTCCTTAAATTATGAGAATCCCATGAAAGGTGAAAATAATTTCACTGGTGCAAATAAGGCTAAATAATTTCATTCCATAAAATACAAGTATAGAATATATACAGTACCAGTCAAAAGTTTGGACACACTTTCTTATTTAGTTCAATGGGAAAGTGTGTCCAAACTGCACTGACATACCTGGAGCAGAAAGGGTCATATGTTAAGATGCTGTTTGTAGACTACAGCTCTGCCTTTAACACTATTGTCCCTAGCAGGCTAGTCAGGAAATTTCAGGATGTTGGTCTCAGGAACAATCTGTACCTATGGATCAAGGACTTTCTCAGCCACTGTCCACAGACAGGACACTTCAGGATGTTGGTCTCAGTAACAATCTGTGCCTATTACATTTACATTACATTTAGGCATTTAGCATTTAGAATCATGGTCGAAAACAACAAGATGTCGTATCAAATAATATGAGTGCTGGTGATAAATCACAAGTGCTATAGGTAAGTACATCGCTGCCAGTGGCAAAATTGAAAAGATCGCACAGGCTGGGAGACCGGCCAGGAGCGAGTTGCAGTAGTCCAGCTTGCAGAGGACAACGACCCAGCTGGACCAGCAGCTGGGTCGAGGGCTCCAACAGGTATCTCCTGATCTTCCGAATGTTGTAGAGGGTGAATCTACACGATCGGGAGACTGCAGCAATGTGGTCGGTGAGGGTGAGCTTGTTGTCGATGATGACCCCAAGATTCCTGGCCGAGAGCGATGGAACAACCATCGTGGAGTCCAGGGTGAAGGAGAGGTCATGGGAGGTGGATGGAGAAGAAGGGATGACGAGGAGTTCTGTAGGTCCAGCAGGATGACAACAGATGATCTCCCTGCAGCTCTGGCAGACTGGAGGGCATCAGTGACCGACAGGAGGGCAGTTTCTGTGGAGTGAAAGGGTTTGAAGCCTGATTGGTTCGGGTCGAGGAGGTTGTTCTGTTTGAGGAACGTAGACAATTGGTTAAAAACAGCACGTTCTAGAGTTTTGGACAGAAATGGTAACAGAGATACTGGTCTGTAGTTCTGGAGGAGGGATGCGTTGAGAGATGGTTTTTTGAGTAATGGTGTGACCCGGGCCTGTTTGAAAGCAAAGGGAAAGGTCCCTGAAATAAGAGATGAGTTAATGACATGAAGAAGAAATGTTATGATAGAGGGGGAGATGGTTTGAAGAAGAGGGGAGGGAATAGGGTCAAGAGGACAGGTGGTAGGACGGTGAGAGAGGAGATCTGTAATCTCTGTCTCAGACAGGGAGGAGAAGGTGGAGAGACTGGTAGTGTTAGTTGTAGAGTACACCAGAGGGGTCTGGGAGGTGGGTTCAGGAAATTTGCAGCTGATGTCCATGACTTTCTTCTCAAAGAAAGAGGAGAAGTCATCAGCAGTCAGGGAGGAGGGAGGAGGGGGGGGGGGGGGTTGAGAAGGTGGAGAAGGTTGAGAGGAGTGTTCGTGGGTTGGAGACAGAGTCAATCTTATTACGGAAGTAGGTGGTCTTGGATTCAGTTGTATGTGCAGAGAAAGATATATTTATTGTTATTATAACCAAATGTTAGCAGTCACTAATATCTGATCCTAAATCAGCAGATCATCAGAATCATACTGCCTCATTAATTTATTGATTAGTTCTTCATCTGTTGTTTGTATTTCTATCGTTACACTGACCCCCCCACCCGGAACCAGCTGATCTTTGATGTGCGTAACGCCGTCACGCCCCTCCTCCTGCTCAGCCTATGGAGGATTTATTTCCTCCTCCTGCTCCTCCGCTGCTGCTGCGTCCATTAATACTGTGAAGAACCGAAGAACGCAGCGGGACACCGCGACAACAGCCAGCCGAGCAGGAAGGCCGGACCGCCGGGGAGGAGCGGAAGATGAGAGCCGCCGCCAGGACCGAGAGCAGACCGGAGCCGCAGCCGCTGAAACCCGGAGGAGGCGACATGACTGCGGAATAAACAGGCGAGGGGGGTGGGGGGGGGGGGGTGATGGAGGGATACAGGTGGATGTGTGGATGGTCTGATGGCGGTTGAAGGTGCAGACAGAGCGGCTCCCTGTCCGCTTCTGGAGGATTCACCGCGGCCACAGAGCTCCACACAGAGCCGCTGAATCCACCTGGCGCTGGACAAAATAATGTGAACAGCCTTCATCACGTCATCACCTTCATCGTTTAGGGTTTTTAACACACTGACGCGCCCGCAGTCTCGTGGCGGCGGACCGACTGACACGTCCTTCTCTTTCAGCGGCTCATAGTCAGAATGTCTGCACCGGCCGCCGGGCCCGGGTCGGGGCCGGAGCTGCCGGACCTGAGCCACCTGACGGAGGAGGAGCGGAGCATCATCCTGTCGGTGATGGAGAGGCAGAAAAAGGAGGAGGAGAAGGAGCAGAGCATGCTCAAGTAAGGAGGAGGGGCGATCAGTGATTATCGATAATTGATCAGTGATGATCAGCTCGGTGTCAGGTCACACAAAATAAAAGCACAGTGCCTCCGGTGTGGATTTTCAAAATAGAACCCACCTCGGTTGAAAATGAAATCATAATTATTAATATTCCCAAAGGTCCCAAGGAAGGTGATCTCTGACCTCCAGTCAGTTTAAACCAGTTCACTGTAACCATCGTCTCCTCTTTGCCCCCCCACAGGAAGTTACATCAGCAGTTTGAGCTGTATAAGGACCAGGTCAAGAAGCTGGGGGAGGAGCCTCAGGTGGCCCGGACCGTGAGGGCGGAGTCTCCCACCTGCGGCATCTGCTGCAAAACAAAGTTTGCCAACGGCTGCGGCCGTGCCTGCTGCTACTGCCAGAGCCGCTTCTGCGCCCGCTGCGGAGGGCGCGTGCTGCTGAGGGCCAACAAGGTCAGTGTGGGGGGGGCGTACTGCTGAGGGCCAACAAGGTCAGTGTGGGGGGTGGGGTGGGGGGGCGCATGTTGCTGAGGGCCCGGTTCAGCACAACATGATAATTGATGGCATGTGTTCCAGGTGACGTATTGATCAGTCACTGATAGTCAATAATCGATGTGTTCCAGGTGATGTGGGTCTGTAACGTCTGCAGGAGGAAGCAGGAGATTCTCACTCGCTCGGGGGGGTTTTACTGCAACACGTCGCTGCTGTCTGTCAGCCACGGCTCACTTGAGGTTCCGTACCCACCAACGCAGGGGCGACCGGGGGCCACAGGGCCTCTTAGCAATGGAGCCATTGAGCGGTCAGTAGAACCCAGAGAGAGAAATAAGTCACTTCCTTGACTTCCCACATGATCCACTTACTTGTTTTTTTTCAGAGCTTTCAGCCACATCTTATGGCCTTCATCAGCAGATGGAGTTGTTCAGTTGTCATGGAGATGATCTAGTTGTTATCAGCTGACCATCACATGACCATCTCCATGACAACTGAATACACTGAGGAAGGACAAGATGAAAGGAATGAAGGAGTGATTATATAAATAAAGTATAATATATATATGTTGTGTGTTATTGATCGTGTAACGTTCACGACCATCACAATAAGTTCCGTTCATCCTGAAGACCAAAAACAGAAAAAAAGTGTTACCAAAACAATGTGTTAAGATGTCGTCACCAATAATCTGTTTCTTACCACTATTATTATTATTATTAATGCAACATTGTGACTTTACAACCAGTCTGGTTTTGTTCACGTTTGTTTGATGAAGGTCGCAAGGTCTAAATGTAGGATTAATAATAATTATTAATGAATTATTCATAAAAGCAGCCTACTTTAAATCTATTGGATCCTAAATAATTACAGAACCATTATTTACAGTTTCAGTCTGATTTTAATCAACTGAGAGACAAAAAACGTATTTAAAATCAGACTGTTAATTAGTTTGCTCTGTTGTTACCCCCCCCCCATCCACCCATCCAACCAAACACACACACACACACACACACACACACATGCTGTAATCAGATTAACAGATTAATACTCCTGCAGCTCAGAGAGGTTTACTGCTGCTGCTAAATACAGCACGCTAACACACACAAGCTACCATCCACAGGCTAACACAAGCTAACCACTCACACAGTGAGGGAGAGCAGTGATGCCATTTCATGTGTGGGCGGGGCCAATTGTGGGAGGGGATTGATCAGAGGGGCGGGGCTTCCGTTATGATCCAGATTCTAGTTATAAACCTGCTGAGTGTGTGTGTGTGTGTGTGTGTGTGTGTGTGTGTGTGTGTGAAGGCTGAACTTGTCATTGATGTGAAGCTTCAAACAGCCGACAGACAAACTGTAAGAAATTCTAATTTCTGTTTGTTTAATACTTTTAATTATATTATTATTATATAATATTGAGATAAATAATAAGGAATATTTATTATCTGTTTGTTCATGCAGCAGCTTAATGTTTGTGCATTAACAAAGTGGACTTTAGCTCCACCATTAGCAGCTGTGAAGTGATGAACCCATTAATTAAACGTCTGCTAAATGCCCAAATGTAATGTAATGTATTTAAAAAAAAGTAAAATGTAATGTAAAAAGCATCTGCTGAATGTGATGTGATATAATGTAATGTAATAACTGACAAACTGCAGAGAACACAGATTCAATATTACTGTGTCAGGAGACGTACTTAAGTTTCCAGTGGAAACAGAAGAACCGCCAAGACACACCAGGTTCTTCAGGTTCTGGTTCTGTGTAGAACCAGGTTACAGTTTGCATTAATGTGGTCATCATAGGCATTCCTCCCCCTCCTCTCTGATTGGTCCGTTCTGTGTAACTGACAGGAAGCCGATCCCCTCGGGGTCGTATTACAATGGTGGGGGGGGCAGGATGGCTCGCTCGCCCTCTGATCACGGTTCGGACTGCCGCACTCACTCACCACACGGCTACCATGGTAACGGGGAGGAGGAGTCGCAGGGCCGGAGGCGACCAATCAGAGATGGACGAGGCCGCTGGCACTCACAGGTGGGTCTGATAGGACAGGTAGATATATATATATTACATTTTATTACATTACATTACTACAGGTCATTTTGTTCTTCAGATTTAAAATAAAATTCTAATTTCACAGTAGAATCAATCAAATGTTCCTGCTCTCCTTCCTGCTCTCCAGAGGATGACCATTTTAGATTTGAATGACTCCATGATGTTTCCTCTAGCGCCACTTTCAGGACCCTGCAGCCTGTAGGGGGCGCTGACAGGTTTCTGATGATGATAATCTCTGTGTCCTCTCCTGGTTCAGGACCACCCTCTGGACCAGGTTCAGGACGAGCACGAACGGAGGCGACAGGAGGAGGAGTTTCAGGCTCGTTACCGTAGTGACCCAAACCTGGCTCGTTACCCGGTGAAGCCGCAGCCGAGTGAGGAGGCCATGAGGATGTTGGCTCAGGTTTGCAGGGTCCGCCACCAACGCCGCCACAGTGACGTCTCCCTGGCAACCACCGAGCCGGACCACCTGACCTTGAGACATACAGGTAGGTTCGTCTTTGCTTCATTACAGGGAACAGAACCAGCAATCTGTTAGCGCCTTAATCAAGGGCATTCAGTTGGACTTTTTGTTTCCTTCTCAGCTCTCCATCACAATCGGCTTCAGGGATTGGTCAGATCTGGAGGTCAGAGGTCGTTGTCTGTGGACCGGGCAGCCAATCATGTCAGCCCCACATCTCCCCGCCGCAGCCTGTTACCTCAGCAACACCTGGACCCGAGCTCAGCCCTCAAGAGGAAACCAGCTTATGAGAGCGCAGCACAGAGGGCGCACAGGATGGGAAACATGCACGTGATTGGTAGCTTCAGCAGCTCAGAGGAGGAGCTAGTGACCACGCCCGACTACACCAGCTGTGACGAGCCTGACAGTGAGTGTCTACATGCTAATTGCTATCTATATAAGGTTGGATGATTACATGCTAACAGATTTTGAAATGATGCTTGGTGTTTACATGTTAAGATATGTAAATTTGGCTAGATGACTACATGTTTACAGCTAGCTACATTAGGCTACGTGGCTTCATGCTAACAGCTGTGTGGTTAGATGGTGTTCAGGGTTGTCCACATACTTTTGGCCAAGTAGTGTATAATTAGTTGTCAAGGATTGGTCGACGGGAAGATGAAAAACGTGACCTTGTCTTGATTCAGAGGGTTAAACAGATACAGGAGAATGGGTTCTGCATCTCGTTGGTACCAAAAAATTCCAGCTGTGTCACATCAGTTACAAGTCTGCAGGAGGTTTGGTCACGTGAACAAGTCTTGCCCAATGTCAAGAACAAACCTCCATGTCCTGGAGGTTCATTACTCTTCATAACTTTAAATCAGAGTTCTTTAGAATCTGTACAACATACAACACCTTCTGTCCTCAGGGCTGTAATTCAGCAAAACTCCCCAATAAACCCTTTAACAGGATGAAATGGAAGAAAGCTCTGGGAGAGCAGGAGGGATCCATCCACAGTCAGAAATCTTTACATCTTTAGTTCAGTTTGACTTTCCAGCCACCAAAATCCAGATGGGACAAGTTCTGAGTTCATCAATATATTAAAATGTTCAATTGGGCCTCTTAGTAATAGCTTCAGTTGTTACTGTGCACTCACATCATTTAAACTTTACAAGCTCATGCAACAAACAGCCCTGCAGACAATATTGAGGGTTCTCCAGCAGCAACAGACAGAGACAGAAATATAACTTTATTTATTGAGTTTAAATGTCGGCATTGAAAATAGTTAGAACACTTTTTTATAACATCATCAATATTTATTATTAGATATATGATATTGATTTATTTAGATGAAGAAAACATTTATATATCCCCTAAATCCCCAAAGGTCTATTTACTGCAGCTAAAAGTGACTATACATTATGTTGAATATAAAATGTTCTTAAGGTACTGAGTTGTAAGAGTTTGTTTACAGGGGTTTGAGAGGAACCAGGGAAAGGAGAGTGACAGTATAGACATTGCATTTGTGTTCTGTCTCACAGAATTAGCTCAGCGTGATAATCTGCTTACAGTTGAACACTCAGTCCAAGCAGGTTTATCCTGCACTTCCTCGAAGAGACACCAGAGGGTTCCTACTAGAGCAGTCTGAGAACCAAACAAACTGGCTGCAATGACCTGACCCGGCCTCTGGGAGTTGAGCTCCCAGGGTTCAATGTTTAATGTTCTGGGAGGTTCAAATAGTGGTTTGAGGGTTCCTTCACTGTTTAGTAGGATTCTGTTTTTGTAATACAGACCTCTGCCGATCCATAAGAGTTCTACATCTGTGCTCTATAATTTTTCTTCCAGAATGTAAGGTTTCTCTATTCTTTGGGGTTCTACTTCAGTTCTGTGGGTTTCTTCTGATTTTCCATGGAGTCCCACCACCATTGCAAATGATTTAGCTCATGCTCTACAGTTCTACATTCTGTAAGGCTTTGCTTCTGCTCTTAAATCTCTGACTAATAGGGTTCTGTTGATGTTCCCACATGTTCTCCTCTGCTTCTCTGTACCATATGGTTCATACTGGTGACTCTGTCACAGTTCAATAAGGTTTTGTTTCTATTCAATGTAGTAGTTTTATAGGGTTCCATGTTCTGCATGGTTCTAATAGTGGTGTATATGATTTTTTTCTGGTTTTAAAAACGTGGGTCTTTATGGTTTCTCCACTTTTCAACAAGGTTCCTTTTTTAAAGTTAGTGTTAAGGTTCTGCTGGGTTTCACTACTGGTCTCTGTGGTTCTTCTTCTGTTCTATAAGGCTCTGCTTTTGTTGCTGTTTGTTTTTCAAAGTTTTGCTTTCTCTATGGTTCTCCTAATGTTGCACATGATTCAACTTCTGTTCTATTGTGTACAACCTTTTTCATCTTTAGGTTTTGTTTACAGTTCCTCTGCTGTTGCTCAGGGTTCTTCCCATGTTCTATAGAGGTGTTTTATTGCATTTCTTTGTGTCTTATAGTGTTATTCACATGTTCCTCTGGGTTCTACAGATGTTCTACAGGGACCAGCTATTGCTCTATAGCATTGTTCAATTCCTGAGGGTTCTGTAGGGTTCTATTTTGTTATATTATGCTCTTGTTATGAGTACTACTTCTGTTCTATGGGTTTCTTCTGCTGTATCTAACTTCACTGTTTCACAGGGTTCTCCTGTTTTCTAATTATCTGGGGTTCCTCTGTTGCTGTGTTGCTGAATGTGTTGCAGTTGCTGCAGGTCGTCTCTCAGGAAGTCAGGTGTCATGCTGACCAGTTAATCTTCTGGCTCCGTGTTATTGGGCCTGAAATCACCTGGTCAGAGATTATGAGCTGTGATTGGCTTAGATGATTCTTGGCTCCTCCTCTCAGGTCTGCAGGTGACAGAGCAGCTCAGAGTCTCAGCTGCTGCCGTCTTGAAGACACCCGGAGAGAAACAAGAACCAAGAGAACGTTCAACAGACCCTCAAACCTGACCAGCCTAGGACTGGAGAACCCAGGAGGCTTCTGGGGAATCTGTCTGGCAATCAGATCCTGATTAGAACAGAACACCGCCTCCCGGCTGCTCTGGTGTCGCCTGAATTGCTCCACTGTTGTTCAATTGGATTAAAAGCGGAGAATGTGGATTACCCAGCCTGCCTCAGGAGTCACTGTGGAGATATAAGAATAGAAACAGACTGCAGGAGGCAACGCAACTGTTGACCAACTAGACAACATGTCTGCACACCTGACAGAGGAGGCTAGTGAACATCACCGCAACTTCTGGATTTTTTGGTGAACTGCTGGATTTCGGCTGCTCTCATCTGGTGGAAAGACAGGAGGAGAGGGGCGGGATCAAGGCTAAATATTGCCAACAACTCTGCAACCTCCACTAGCATCCAGTTCACAGTTTGACCAACCAGACCTACAAACTAACTGCATATCAATCCACAGCTCAGGCGAACAACTGGCTAACAACAGGTTAACTACAGGCTGACGACAGGCTAACTCTATTAGCTAACTTTCAGCTGAGTCTGCAATGAGAAGGAAACTTTCCACTAAGCAAACAATGAAATCCTAGAAAGAGAAAGATGGGCTCAGTGTTCAGACTCAATTCATCTCAAAACAGACAGGTATGAACTGCTCTGTAGCCTGCAGGCATCGCTCAGGGTAAACAGCACTCACTCTCACAGTGAGGAAAAGGAGAGAGGAGTTGCAGGTGCACCTCCTTCTCTTTATCCTATTCCTCTATTGAAGCTGCCCCCTCCTCTTCCTCCTCCTTCTTCATGGTGTTCAGACAGACCTGTGAGTACAGCTATGTTTGTGTTTAAAGCTGCTTGTGAAGTTGTTTGTGTAAAGACGGATTACAGGAGACAAGATGAGACTCTGTGGTGGTGTAAGATTCAGATCACCCTGAAGGTCCAGAACCACCCTGAAGGTCCAGAACCACCCTGAAGATTCCGAACACCCTGAAGGTTCAGAGCCACCCTGAAGATTCAGAACACCCTGAAGGTTCAGAACATTCCACCTCAGTAAATAATAATAATAGAAACAATGAAACACGTTGTGCTGATGTTGGTAATGAATTATATTATTAGAACATTGAGGTTCTAAAGGGTTTGGTTATTTTAGCAGATGATACCTGACAACCTCTGATAGACAAATGTTCTGTTCATTAAAAAAATCCTTTTATAACTTTTTAGTAATTTTTAACAATGAAAAGTTACAAGACTTTTGATCCTGACATTAGGAAACTTGATACGGTGTCATATTGAGATCAGTTTGACAGAAGGCTTTAGGAACAAACATGTGCAGTGTATCATGTTGATGGTGAAGTGTGAGACTGCTGCCTCAACAGGCGCCGCATTACATGTACATTATCATCGATGCACAGAAAAGGCTGGTCTGCACTCAACATGGTGTGTGTGTCTGTGTAGTCAGTAAAGCTCTCATTATAACCAGGTGTTGTGTGGAATAATATGACATTAAAAAGGTACGAGTATTATTTATTAAGGCGACTGGTTATTAATGAATGCTTACTTGAGCCGTCAATCTGTATTTCTTGTATTACTTTTGGGTTTAGTTTGCACTGATGTAGTTTTGGTTCAGACTGGCCTATCTCCAACATGAAAATCTAGCTATTACAACGTATCAGGCTGGAAACAGATGAGTGGATTTTTTTGTTCTGGCTGTGTTGAAACTCATTATTGAAGTAATAAGTAACTTTATTTATATTGAACCTTTCACAATAAAAGATAAAAAAGCATATGACAGACAGCAACAGACATCAAGCTAAAACATACAAAGACAAAAGTCCAAACAAACAGGTCCTGAGCTCAAAATTCAAATGCTGCGAGGCTACAACCTCAAGTGAGAAACAACCAACAAACCCTGATCAGAGGACCTCAGGTTTCTACAGGTGATACAGGGCTGCAGTCACTCTTTCATGTAGGTGCCTGAGACTCTAAACGTGATCACAAGCACCTTGATCTGCATTCTCAATTTCATGGGAAGCCAGTTTAAAGAAATCAGTAGTGGTGTTACATGAGACCTGGCAGCAGTATTTTGGACCACTTGTAAGTGGTTCAGTGACCTGTTGCTAAGGCAGGTGAAAGGAACTTGCAGTAGTCAAGATGTGAGTAAATCAACATACAGTAGATTTAACTGAAGAGGAAATAGAGCCAAGACTACCCACCACCTTCAGGACAGTAATAAGAGCCTCTGTTTAGTCTTCTGGATGTCTGGCAGTCCGCTGTGTGGGGATTTAATGAATATGCATAATGATGAAAGCCTTGCAGATGCTGCAGATGTTTCATTATTCTTGATCAACTGTCTTTCTTTAATGTGTCAATTCTGCATTTTCCAGGAAAAAAACTAATTTCCTAAAACCGCAAATGAAAAGAACAGTTTTATTTTTGGACTCAGTTTTCATTTTAGGATTCCATGTTGGCAACAAATGTTCTTAATTTAACATATTTTGATTTGTACATCCATAAGTCAATCAAATCAAATCAGTCACAATTACTTTTTAAATTGAAACTGCTTTAATGATGTTTGACTTCTGACCTCTTCTCTTTCCTCCTGGACATCTGGTTGCTAGGAGACATGGAGAGCCAATGGTGGGATCATGGTTCCTGGCACGGCGAGCCGGCGCCCATGTCAATGGTAAGACTAAGTCTTAGTCTAAAAAATAAGTTCAAGTGTCAGCTGAGTCTAAGTAAAGGCTGAAAGCAGCTGAAGTGTCGGTTCTGTTAGAGTCCGTTGACAGCAGAGAATGTGTAACTGAACTGGAAGCTGATGTGTGAGACATGCAAGCAGGTCAGGTTTGTTTTCAGTAAATCCTCTGATTGGACTGAACTATTGTTGTTTGTTGTTGTTGTTGTTGTTGCTAAGCAACTACACATGTTTTTACCACTTTGACTCATCAGCAACCAGTCACATGGCAACCGTCCAAGGATGGAGAGCGTCTGATTGGTCGAATTCTGCTGAATAAGAGAATGAAGGATGGGACAGTTCCCGCGGATACTGGAGCGCTGCTCGGACTCAAGGTGACGCCCTCTTCTTCTTCTAACCTCCCCAGTGTGTGCAGCTTGTTGCCTTGCTCATGGTTCGTGTGTTTACAGGTGGTCGGGGGGAAGATGACAGAGTCTGGTCGTCTCTGTGCATTCATCACTAAGGTGAAGAGAGGAAGTCTGGCTGACACTGTGGGACACCTAAGGCCAGGTAAACACTGAAACCTGAGACCAGGTAAACACACTGCTAAATCACAGGAACATCTATTTTTTGTATCTGTTTTCTCAGGCGATCAGGTTCTGGAGTGGAACGGTCGGGTTCTTCAGGGAGCCACATTTAATGAAGTTTACAACATCATCCTGGAGTCCAAACCAGAACCACAGGTGGAGCTGGTGGTGTCCCGACCAGTCGGGTAGGTTAAAGGTCACACTATCAGTGTCAGCCAATGAAATGGAAGCAATATTAGGCTGCTTAAGGAGGTTCTGCCCTTGGTTGGCACTTATTTGCTGGATATGATCAATGTGTCCTTATTGAGGGGCTATGTGCCGCGGTCCTTTAAGGTAGCTGTAATTAAACCTCTTCTTAAAAAACCCACTCTTGATCCAGGGGTTTTATCAAATTA
>JAVQJL010021638.1:0-11345 GCA_036024295.1 Nannoperca obscura | reverse complement strand
TATATATATATATAAATATATGTGTGTGTGTGGTGGTTTAAAAATATTTCAAATACCTGTGCTCAGTTGTCATGAAGACGTTCCTGCTGAGACGTTCATAGCATAGCATTCATAGCCTTTTTATGTCTTCTCGTCCGTATTGGCTTAAAAGTTAAGCATAAAAGTTCTATCCTGACCTTGGAAAAAGTAGTTTGACAAAGTGTTTAATTGTCCTCGTGTCTACCAAGTAGTCCTATCTAATGTGTAGCATTTCACAATATGTAGAGCCAATAGACCTTTTTGAGGGCAGACATTTTGACTTGTAGCAGGAAAATCCTAGGTATAATTAATAAAAGATGATTCAGTTTCACTCAGGTGTTTAAGTTGCAGGGTCCTATACATACTCACTGACACCTTACTCCTACACTTAAATGGCCATCATTAATGTTGACCTGTGCTTTTTCCACTATGACGAATCCAAAACGTCTGCTTTGAAAAAGATCTATACACAAAGAGCAGCATTTTCGGTTTTGTTTGTGGTGCCTCATTAATGAGGGGTGTTCCATTTAGATGTGCCAGTAAGCCACACCACTAAGGCAGCATGCACCTTATGTCTTGGCACTGGAGCACCTTAAACCATATTTAAGGTTATTGGTTACACCTGTATTTAACAAGTTTAAAATCAGTGCAGCCCTCTCAAGTAATAAAGAAAATTGGCTCCTAAAAAAATACAGCTAATACCAATACTATTTGGTTCAGTGCACTACAGCTCTATAATATAATACTATGTTAACTTTAAATTTTGTGAATACTTGTGACACAGTGCACAACACTTTACAAAAACATTATTTAATAAAACAGTGAAAAACATCTGTTTTGGCTCCACTTTGAATTGTTACAAAATCATACAGATGCTGTCACTTCACTGCTATGTACAGTTATGATTGTAGCTGATCAGCTTGTTATAATCTGATGTCCTTTGTACAGTATCACACAGCTTTCAAAAGGTGAACAAAATCTTTCTATTTCAAAATGTCAGGTCTGTTGAGTCAGTGTGGCTAATCTGAAGTTGTTTCAACAGCATGGATTAGATATTCGGTCTCTTGCTCTTCAGCTGTGCTCTTGATCCATCGGTTTCCGATGACCATTACATGTCCTCCACACTCCATTTATAGGCTTCCTCCTGGACGGCTTTTTTATCTGCCATTCGCATGTAGCGTTTCTTTTCAAAACCATTTGACCTGCGAGACACACACACACAATTCACTGTTAAATTCTGCAGTCACGCCCTCAACTCCATCGTTGATTAGAATAACGCTCCTCATCAGGTTCAATTCAATGTAGAAGCCGAAATTTATGCACACATACTTATGCAAATGTATGAGATGTAAGAAAATAGTATGAACTACAGATGAGCTACATGTATTAAAAATAAGCACAAATGGTCACATTCATTGCATTAGAAATGCACCCCATTTAGTCACTCTTTTACACTCTCACACACAGTACCTGTCAACTCCATCCCAGCGATAACCTGGTAGCATATTGAAGCGATTTGGAGGTGGTGGTGGGCCTTTATATTGAGGTTTTTCTGCAAAACAAAAATATGATGGGTTACAATAAGTGTTAGAAAGTGTCTAGAAATTGTAAAAAAGCACAAAAAAAACAAGGTACACATATGTAACTCTTAAAACCTTGTTTATTTGTATTGCGGCCCTTTTTCCGTCTGAGCATCGCAGCCATCGGATCGCCCTCCCTTTCCTGCTCTCTCAACATGCGGTCAAGATCCTCGTCATCGCAGTGACGTGCCAGCGGCTTCTGGGCTTCATGCACTGCATCTTCAAGTTTCTGTTGATGCATCTGGACCTGGGCCAACCTATAAACACAAGCTGGCTTTAATCATGGAAACAAGTCGGCATGTAACTCTTTTCAAGTCTTTGTGCTCACAATCACACTCTGTAGCTTTCTCTTCTCTAATGTGTGAAAATTGTATTCAGACTTACCCTTTCCCCCACTGTGCATACTTCTGATCCTTTGCTGCCTTTTCCCCAGCTTTCTTCTTCTGTTCTTCTCTCTCCGAATCCAAATCCCTCCTTTTACCCCTCTTGTCTCGGAACACCGTCTCGGCATTGCGGGATTCATCTAGTCACACCAGGAAAATAGATATAAAATGTGATCATTTTATGTGAACACTACAGCTCTCAACTTTACAAGAACTAATCACAGCTATGACTAAAGACATCTGGAAGTGTTTGAAATGTGCATGGGTTATGTAGATTACATGAGATGGATAGTCCTGTGAACTCTGCCTGTGAAATTAAAGTGTCTTAAAAGAAAAAAAGCTGAGCCAACCTTCTAGTGGCTGGTTGTGTCTTTCTCTGCGTCGGTTTTCCTCCTGCTCTTTCCTTAAAACATCTACAGAGACCAGACCTGCCTTCCCACCAGAAAGCATCCTCGGACCCTCAAAAGAAAATGGTAAAATTGGCATGGGCCTGATTAATTGGAAAACACACACACACACACACACTTTGAGGTAAATCAGATTTTATATTAATCTGTAGACAACTTCTGCTCACCTGTGACTGGCCAGGCCTACGAGGTGGTGACAGATCTTCATCTGAGCCCTTTCCATTTTGCGGCCGCCTCCTGGGTGGTGACTGGTCAGAATCTGAGCCTTGTCTTGTTTTTGAGTGCTTCCGTGGAGGAGATTGGTCAGAGTCTAAAGCGTCTCCCGTTTGTGGCTTTTTTCGTGGAGGTGACTGGTCAGAGTCTGAATTGTGCCGTTTCTGAGCCCTCTTTGCCAGTGGAGACCTGTGAGGACCAGGTGAGCGTTTTTTACTGCTAGGCTTTCTTCTGGTGGGGGATGAATCTGACAAAGAAAAATAGTTATTTATATATATGATAATATAACAATACTTGAACCAAAAATACTTTTCTCATGTGCAAGAAGTCGCTGGACTGAGAGGGGATGATAGTAAAAAATAACCTAGGAAGGGTTTAAGCTGACCCATATATGGATACATATTAACTTATTGATCACATTTCACTGTAATATTATTGGAGTTTTTATACAATGAATCATGATACACGTTATCCAACTTATGATCTTTAAGAAATTTACTACGTAAGAGTATTACCATACTGACTTCTGAAATACTTTAAAGAATTACAGCTAAATTAATATTATGTTTCAGTTTGACTTTTCATTATCAAGCAATCAAATGTGATCTTCAATGTGACAACTGACCGGGCATTCTTCTACTACATTTCCATAAACAAATTTGGTGATATACTGCATGAAGATGTTGGACGGTCCTCTGGTTGTTGTGATGGTTTTATTTGTGTTAAAATCGGCCTGAGCCATGCAGAATGAGACCAGGTTTAGCCTAAAAAATAACCGCTCACCACTCACCTTTACTTTGCGCCTTCCCTGATCTCCCTGACTGTTGCCTAGGAGATGACAAGTCTGGGGAGTCATGGCGACCTCTTCTTGGGGGGGATGTGTCTGGAGAGTCATGACGACCTCTATTGAGAGGGGATGTATCTGGTGAGTCATGTCGGGTCTTTCTGACTGGAGAATCGTGTCTACTCTTTGAAGACAGCTCTGGCGAATTATGATGACTCCCAGGCTCTGAATCTTCATGCACTCCTTTCCCCTCTTCTGTGTCTTCATTTTCGTCAGCTGTTGGGAAAGGAGATTCAAAGAAAATAAACGTGTTTACTGCACAGAGATTCACAAAGACTGTCTTTACTTCGCTCACAAATACCACTTACCTCCAATCACTTTCCATCTATTGCTGGTTCTGAAAGCTTCCAACTGTTTCACTTCCTCTGGTCTCTCGTCAATCACCTCAGCAATCTTATTAGACAAAAACAAGGAATGAAGTTTCAAGATAGAGTTGGGCCATATGACAAAATATTTGACAACCATCATAGATTTGGCCATGCTATCTATACCATGGTAGCTATGTCTTCGCTTGTATTTCAGCATTATAGTCAATGTGGCAATTCAATTAGCAGGACTGCCTTATGGCAATATTGGTTTGATTTTTGCATCGATGTGATGACGATCCTTGATTAAAGATGATTTGTAAAATGTTATAGATATTTTTTAAGTAAAAATGTAAAACCTGAGATAAATACAACTTTTACAATTGTTAGGGTTTTTCTTTATCTTATGTGGTCATAAATTGAATATTTTTGTATTTTGGACTGTTGGTAGGAAGCGATTTAAAGGTGTCAATTTTCTGGTATTTTATAGACTACAATTATTGTTTGCAGCCCTAATCACAATATATACTTATATCACTATGTAAAATGACTTATATTGTGATATAGGTTTTTATCCATGTTGCCCACTCCTGTCTCAAGATAGTGTTTGACATTTCCTTACTCTTAAACCAAGATAAACAACCAAATCACTGCTTTATTTGTATTTTAATTACAAACCATATAAAAACTCCACGAATCCTTGAAGAAAATTACATTTTAAGTACACGGCATGCGTTTAAGGAGTACATGAAGAAGCCAGTGAGCAAATCACTTCAAGTAAATGAATGGATACATGCTAGCCAGCTAGATAACATTAGCTAAGTTCTTACCACTGGAGCTTCCTCTTCGTCCTCTTCAATCTCCTCCTCCTCTTTGACCATCTGTTTCCAGTCTATGTCATCGTCTACTATTTTTAGACTTGAATAAATGAAGAAAAGTGAGTTGGTACATACACTTTTCAATCAAAAACAGTTTAAGGAAGCGTGCGGCGATAAATAGTAATAGCGACCCCAGCTAGCTTAACGGCTAACATACACACACGCCACTACCTGTCCGGCAACATCTTGATAAAAACGTTCCACGACTCACCCTCTCTCAGGAACCTTTTGCCGTTTCTTTTTGAGCCTCCGCTTTGACGTCTTGGCATCATCATCGCCAGATAAATAACGCTTTAGGTACTCAGCTTTAGATAGTTCTGGTCCTTTACTGCTACCAGTTGAAGCGGCCATCGTTATGTTGTCAGAGACTACGGATAGCACCGAGGCTCAAGAACGCCCATTCCAGCAAACTTTTTTGAAATAGAACATTTTGGCCTGGTTTATGTAATAAAAGGGGCGTTGACTACTTGTGATAGCCCGCTGGTGTTTAAAGTGAAATTATTAAATAAAAGTGTCATAGGGTGATGTAATATCAAAAGTTAGTTTAATAATTAATTAGTTAAGCTGTGACTGGTGAAGCACCTGCTCAACTGTTATTGTATTCAAAGTCACCAATTTCAGCTTCTGAAGCTTGTAACTCCTTCAAAGTTGTCACAGGTATCCCTCTTGAACGTTCACCCAGTTTCATTGCTGTGTCATACTGTTTGCGTTTCTTAATGAATGATTTGGATATGGAAATGTCGTTGCGTTTATCCCCTGACTTGTGCTTGCACGGAGTGTTCCTCTGTCTTCATTGTGGAGGTTTAGCCTCAATGTTGTTTCACATATAAAGGTGAATTTATGCTACAATCAATTAAAAAATTCTTTATTTGCACTGTAGATCAACCGGAGAACTCTGTAGCCCTTACACTTACCACCCAACATGAAAATATTAATATAATAATCATAAATATAATATAAATAAATAATAATAATATATAAGTATCCATGTTGTAATTTTAATGATATAAAGCAGTGCTGTCATCATTAACATTAGTAAAATTTTTCTCCACTTTTGGATACTTTTTTTTTATGACATGGCTTTAAAAACTAGTAAAATTTCCATCTGTGTCGCACTTCTGTCCCACTTTTATTAACAATGAATTCACAACAAGTCGATGTCTGACTTTAAATAACATCCCTTTATTGAAAGCAAATACTGCAGCTTCCAAAGTAATATTTACAAGACAAGTTACTGAGTGTAGTCATACACATACAGCTGTGTGTGCCTCTGTAGCAAAAAGCACATCTATAAACCTTTCTGCTGGATCATCTTTGAGTCATCTCCATTCTTTTTCTTCAAAAAGAGTTATGAAAACGCATTTTAATACTATTTCAGTGCTCTTGGGAGGAAAACCAGAGAAGGAGAGACAGTTGCATCAATATGTGGGCGTTATTGTGGGGGTGTTTGTAGATGCGGACATATGCATATGTGTGGTTAGATGTGTGACAAGCCTGCATGAGTTTTTTTTATTTTTTTAGCTGTGCTGTTGATAGAAGAAGAGCAGCAGACAAACGATCCAGGAGCAGGAGTTCTTCAGAAACACGCTCACAGCTGAACACGGAACAAGTTGCTCTGCAGAGGAAGAACAGTGGGAAGCAAACAGTTGACAAAGTCCTTTGTCTCCCACTCACTTATTTTCATGCTCATTCCTTCAGATCTACACACACACGCACACAAACACACACACACACAAACAATCAATCCACCTACCTCTCTCCACATTGACACTGGCAACCACCCCAGATATTTTGCAAATGTAGGTGGTGTTGTGTGGGAGTGTGTCTGTGAAGCCGGTCAGGGTCATTCTGTAGCCTTGTGACTCCAGCTCTTCCACATAGCTTTTGTCTTTGAACTGGCCCTCCGCGGATGAACCGGACACATTTGTGTTAATGAGGTGCTCTTTGCTTCCAGTGGACCACGAGAACTCATAGCTATTGATTTTGTTCTGCTTGGGCTCGACCAGACAGTCTACTCTCAGTTCATTGTCTTCTTCAACACACACCGAGATCCGATCACACTTTGCTGAGATCAGCAACACTGTGGCAAAAATGACAGGAGGACACAAGAGAAACACAGAGGGGATGAGAGGATATATAGACATACATCTCCAGACACCAGAGTAGATATATTTCTCACAAACAATTCTCACCTCCCAGCACTCCATACACTAACAGAGACTTGAGCATGATGGAGAAGCACCCATCCAACTGAAGAAAAAAAGAGAACAAACGTGAGAAAGAAAAGCAAATTACAAAGAGCATCTGCAAGAATACAATTTAAAACACCTGCCAAATTGAGTTACGATCCATTTAAGTCAGTGCTTCTCGTGCCACTGGGTCGCGCTCTCCAGGCTGTGGTGAGGTCATTTCGGGTGAGGTTGTGACATTATTTCAAGTAAGGAGGCAATATAAGAACGTAAAGATAACAAAGAAAACAAACTAAAAAGACTAAATCATTATTTTGGTACAGTAAACATGACTTTGTTGTTTGGCTCACAAGCTGACAAGGTTGAGATGCTCTGATCTAAATGACTGTAAACGTCCTCTAGTTACCTCCAGAACTTGATCGGAGTCCACCTGTGCCCAAATCTAATGACTGGACATAATTCGGAGCGAGAGATGACACCGATGTTTTCTCTTTCCTGTTTTATTGCCTCTGCCCTTGACACAGTTTTGTATTTGTATTCATTCCAATACGTCCCAGGCTTTATATTACATGACGAGTTTTACATGTTATAGACTAATGTTTACATAAATCTGCATGTAGGTATTTTCTGTTGTCCTGCCCAACAATAGATGAATAAAGGACCCAAGTCCAATTTATCTATTTCCCCCCCCGAGCTGATGCTGAACAGCTTTGTGGAGTCTTACCTCCTGTCAGGGATGGATGATGTAGCAGTTCCTGCCTGCGTGTTCTTGTCTTGCTGGGAAATATACAGCTGTTGGTCGTTGCCTCAGAGTGCAGCACTGCAGAGTATCATACGTCTGAGTCTAACGTAGGAGCGATACAGAGAGGTGGATAGAGAGAGTGGGAGGGATGAGGGTGGACCAGAGAGCGCTGATTCGTCTTCCTCCTCTGCAGTGCCTGGTGGAGGACACAGGGTGGGCTGGCGGGCAGGGAGGCAGGTTGTGTGTGATGACCTTGTTTCCTTTCCTCTCTGGTCCCCTCCTAACCTTTGCCCAAAATGTCTCTCTATGTTGTAGTCTGCATAAGATTTCCACTTTTAGAGCTGCTCTTGTACATTGTAAATTTCTTCCACGGAGATAGTTCTTGTAATGTGTTTTGTATAACCAGCATATAACTGCTGGCTTACTGTGGTGAAAAGATCGCCTACTATGAATTATTATTTAAGAGAACATAAAGACACATGTGATTTTATTGACATCCTGTTTGCACAGTATACGTGCATATTATCACAGGGTGGATTTGTGACCCCCTAGAAATTTCTAGCAGTCACACCGAATGACTCATGTACGCTCAGTGGCTCCACCTTAAGACCAATAAAAGGAATTTCACAAAGTAAGTTGGATGCAGATACATCCTGCATCACAAGGTGCCAGTGTTCATCAGTGATCACAAAGCTTGGTGGTTGCTGTGTATGGACGGATAGGACCGAATCCACAAAACTACTGTAAGTAAGGTTTACTAACAACAGTGATGAAAAAACATAAAGTATGATAAAAGTAATAAGTTGTTTAAGTAAAGTAATCTTTATAAAAAGGGAGAACATTTAACTCCATATACAAGCTCGTAGTTCATTCTGCATGAGCTTAAAGTACTACCCACTGAGTAAATATGTATTATTTATGTATAATTTATAATTTAAAGAACAAGGATAAGGAGCTGTATCACAGTGGGCTTATTGAAGATTTTAAAAAGGCCATGACGCATTTTTCTTGACAATGTAGGTCAAACAAAAAATGGCTAAATATAATTATTATTAAAATCTTAGATTAATATAAGAAATCTAGTGTGACTTTCCATAATAACATTGATTCTCCTGATTCCCCAGTGATATTACAACAAAATGAATGCAACCTGGGATACATTTCTCTTTAGCTCATCAGACAGATGTGTTATGGTGCCTCTTACATCATCGCTTTCTCTTTCATCTTCAGGCACATTCAGCCTCAGACTCTTTCTTCCTACTCCCAGTGTGTTCCACAATTTCCACAATCCACAATCCAGTTTCATTTTCTGTCATTTCTCACCCGCCTACAGTGGATGCCTCTACTGAACTTCCCTCCTCTTCAATTCTCCTAACCCTTGGATGTACCATTTTGCAGTTATGTCTTCTGTGTCAGCTTTACAGTTTCTTTTCATTTATTTTCCTTTAATTTATCTATTATCTACAGAGCCTGGGAGATGTCATGGAGAAAAAAACTTATAATTTGTGTGCACAATTTAATAGTTCATGCATGCAAATTAATAATTAGTTACATTTATCACAATTTATCACCTTCATGCCATAAGTCTTGTCTTGCATGTACCCTGCACACTTGTATTGGATTCAGTATGGTTTTATTTTGTTTTGAGTTGAGATATGAAGACACACTTTGGGTTTTGTTTTCTTTGAAATCCCTTAATTGTATTTTACGGGGTGGTCTCATGGACTGTTTTGCCAAAAAAACTTTGATGATAGACTGTGTTTGTCATCCAGTTCATGAAAACAAATCCAGTCTCAGCATCAAACCTCTGGCTGACTGAATGTCCCCTGCCAAAAGTGTTCCTGCCCTCTGCAAGAGGCAAAATCTATAATTTAATTTGGGATCAAGAGCACCAAGTAGTAATAACAGTCCACAAAATATTACATCTAGAGCAAACATTAGGTAATTCAAGATCACATATTTTTTAATTGGACATGCAATCTTTTTCTCCAACCCCTCCTAGGCTCCATAATCATCCATTTATAAATGAATTTAAAAGTCATTCAGCACAATAGATCAGGTCAGGGCTCAACATTCAGTTTCATTAGTGGCTGGGTAGCACCAGGACCACAGCACAGTTTGGAGGGGCCAACAATCACCGGGAGTTAATTCCTGTAGCTACACTCCTGTCTGAGCCCCTAATTGCGTCCATTGAGTCTGCTCATTTAAAATAGCCTTACTGCGCCTTTTTTTCTAAATGTGCACACGAGCCTATGGGCGGTTTGCTCAGCTCAGCCCTCACATAGTGACCGTTTTCTGTCGGGACTGTAGGGGGGGGGTAGGCTATCTCGGAAATAATCTGCCCACGCGTTAAGCTGCTTTATCCCCGCCAAGCCTCAGCCGGACAGAGACTGCTGCAGCTCCGTTACCAGTCAGAGGCAAGTCGGAATTAGAGTGGGAGAAAGAAAAAGTGACACAGGGTGCGGAGACAAGTTTGAGAATTTTTTGTCTTTTTTTTTTTATTTTTTTATAGGGCGACAGAATTAGAGGATTGTGTGCTCGGTGTGCAGCACACATGGAGACGTGACTGGACCCTGGCTGGCAGACCTGAAGCTGAACCCGCTGCCGTCTGTTCAGTCTGGGAGGCAGGAGGCATAAAACAAGTAAACACTGGGAATTTAACCACAGCGAGAAGCTGGCACCGGTGGTTTGGGCATGGACAACACTGGATTTTGGATATTCTTGATAACAATTTGGGTTGTTCCAGGTAGGCTGCTCTACCTTTTTCAGCACCTGTTCAATTATAGTGATGTGAAGTGAATCCAAGTGGAATGCATGATTGATTTATCTGTGTCAAATACCAATCACATAGAGACAGCGCGAAGAGGTCGAAAGGCAGACGAGTAAGATTGTGCAAAGATCAACATCAGGAACCACAAATGCAGTCATAGCATAATAACCTTCTGTATTGTCATGATGCATGTTGTTTTTAGTTTTAGGATTTTATATTGGTAAATTATTTTGTATGCATTTGCATATACAGTAGTAATAATGTCTTATGTATATTTTACATTAGTGTTACATAAGTTTTAATTTAAAGAATCATCATCATTTTCCTTTGACAATAACATTAAAGAAAAAGGTTACCACTTACTGATAAGTCACACTAAATTAAGGGGGTATATGTTGTAATTTATGAATGAATAGTTGAACAATCTTATGGATAGTTTTGATGCCTGTAGGTACAAATGTTTGTTAGATTTTTCAGAAACTGGCAACCCAAAGGTTCTTATTAATGGCTTTCAAAGCATCATGAGTTATTTATTATTAGTCTTATTATTAGTTACAACTTATAAACCCTTTATAAGGGGGGGCTAATGATGTTTTCATGATGTTTTAAATGAGTGAATTCTCAGTACAGTAATCATTTATCATGTTTGTTTTCGATTCAGTGCCGCTCTGACAGTTTAAGAGCATCAAACTCCTCTGATCCTCTTCATATGCAAATGATTTAATCTCTGAAACTACTCGACTTTACCCCTAATCAGTACAGAAGTCAAATCAGACTGTTTCGTCAGTCCTACACAGTGTCAAACTAAACTAGCCTGGTTTCAGCAGGTGCACTGGTGTAATCACACTAAGATGTAGCCGCCCCTGCAGATGGCATCCTCATATCTTACCGTGTGTGTGTGTGTGTTTGAGTGAATGGACTAACTCTTGCCTCATTGTAACAGGTGCAGCTGTGTGATCACATTAAGCTGGGGCCAAACATACAGCTGGCATCAGAGTGGCTGTGTAATAAAAGGG
>JAVQJL010021637.1:0-15775 GCA_036024295.1 Nannoperca obscura | reverse complement strand
GACAAAGTACATTAGAAACAGCCCCCCCCCCCCAAAAAAAAAAAAGTTGGGTTAAATTATTCAGTTCCTGGTCCTTGATCTAAATTTTATCTAATGTTTTTCTGCCTCTTGATGAGGATGAATCTGGGGCTACGCTCCCTTTGATCAGAAGATGAAGCAGGCATTCTCTTAATCTTCCAAGTTGCTTAAACGCTGTCCACAGTGGAAGCCTGACCTCGGACCTAAAGTTACATTACATACGTACAACTTAAGCACCTCTGAATGTCCAGTGTGATTTCAAGAGGACGTCAGAGGTGGAAGGGCTCTAAACAGATGAGCCGAGGCTAATCTTGGCACCGTTATCCCCATACAAGACATGCACAGTTTGATTTATCAAGATGAGTCATCCTCTGTAGAAGGGTGTTTTCAAACAGTGAGAGGCACCTCCCAAGAGTGGCAGGGGAGGGATGTTTTCTAAAAACAAATGGAAGTTAGTTACTGTAGTTTGTTCTGCTGGTTTGGCCCACTCACCGTCATGGTCAGCAGCTGCAGCAGCAGCAGCAGCTGCTGACACAAAGCTCAGAGGCAAAGTACTTTTATACTATTTGATGATACCATTATGTCTGATGTCCATTCATCCATCCACAAATAGTCATCCATAAGTCACAGAAAAAAAGATGCCCCTTATAACTCCAGAACTTGCCTAAGAATCATCACGTTTTTAAGTTTTCTTCAGCATCAAAGTAAGCCAGTGATAGTTGTCTGTTCATCCATGGGTACATTACAAACAGAAACTGTTAATAACTCATTTGGCATACTTTTAATGGTGCCAATTTGCCAAAATGTTAACAAATATAGGCAAAGAATTATGAGGCTCAAGTTGTAGCCCACAGCTAAGCCAATGAATCAATGGCAACATTGTACTTGCTGTTTACAAGGTACAGCAGATGCAGTGTGAGTTATCATAGATAGATAGAATAATATAATCTCCCATAGTGAGGTGAGTATTACTTCACCAAGCACTGGAAATGTGCAAAAAAATCCTACCCACACATGATACATGTTCTCTGCTGTGACACTGTGAGAAAAGGGATTAAACATCAAACACAAACTCCAGAAAGAATCATCCAGAGACCGAGAGGGAGAGAGCGTACCTGTTTGTGTGTGTCTGTTTGTGTGCACTCAAGGGAGGATTAAAAATGGATGCGCTCTAACGTGGGAAGTGTGGTGTGCTATTTTGTCAGCCTGAGCACTGTGACACAGGCCCCGCTGTGACGCTGGAGGGGTGGGTGGGGGTTTTTCTTACGGGGATAATTCATCTCAGGTAACCTTAATGGAAGAGAGAGGAGGGTGCTGCGTTCTGCCTGTGCGTGGGCTGCTGCAGGTTCTGATGACGGTAACAACACCACCACACAGCCTCTCAAGGACCGCAGCCAGTGTAGTGTGCTGCTGGGTATCGATCTATACCACACATGGGTCTTATAGCAGTGCAAGATGGTTGGAGGTTACAGCATCAGGATATGTCCAGTAGTAGCCTGGTAGGAGGTGCAGTTGTGAATTAACTTTCAAATAAAATGCTGTGATTGTTTCGGCCTGTTTATATGTATTTCTATGGCAGCAAAGATGTTATCATGGGGAATCAGCTCTGTGAATCAAGTCATTTATTTCAGTTTGACTTGTTTTTAGTTTTATTGTTATAAAAGGGTAGGGTTACACTTTTTAAAATTTGTCTTAACTCAATAGTCAGGTGACCATATAGTGTGTACATTGCAATAGGTCTTGCTTGCTGTGATTATTGCTCCTGTCCAAACTGGTGGCTAGATTTCTAATGTTACTTCCAATGTCCAGAAAGTGACGTGGGACAAAAATCCACAGTCCTCCTTCTCAGCAAAAATGTAGTGCAAAGTTATCGGGAGCTACTGTAATATGAAACTTCAGCAGTCTGAGGCACACAAGACAAGTGGGTATCATCCAAAGTTACACTCTTTTTAGTACTAAATTCCCTCTTTTTGTACTAACGAAACCCTAAGTTAGGGAAACACCTGATTTGTGCTGAACCCTTATATTAGCTTTAGATAAACTCTGGAATTAATTTTTACACAGGAGCACATTAAGAAGAGATCTTTTAATAGCCAGTATGAACAGGAGGGATGATTACAGCAAGCAAAACCTGTTTCAGAGTTCATGTGGGCACCTGACTGTTGCTTTAAGACAGACATTTCAGTAAAAACATGAAATATTAATAGAATTACAGTGTGGCTCTAGCTTTAACAAGTAATTGGAATAAATCTCTAAATCATTTCCAGATTTATAATAACCATTACTATCTGATGTTTACTTTGTTCATGTAGCCTTGTTGTGAAAGCCAGTTCTGCCTCTTGTCGAGATTTATATGATTGTCTGTACAGTGGTATTTGTTCGTTTTGTTTTAGAGAGATAATAGTGGGGATTCGGTTAATGATACATACTTATTTGCTTTGCTCATGTATCTATAAGCAATCATTTACAGCTAGTTTATTATCATAACCATCAAGCATGAACACACTGTGACTAAATAATGAGGAAAATACTTTGCAACAAAGTGGTGTGAAGGGGTCAAAAAGAACACAAACAAACACACCTAACAAAACAAAAATCAATACGGTGCCACTTCATTTGACAAATTTAAGCTTATTTTTGTATGAAATGTCATTAATGTCTTTGTAATATATGTTACGGGGATTGTTTAATCTCCTACTCACTGTGATAAGTTTGCTTCAACAACGGCCAAAATGAAACACAACTTCCTTTAAAGGAGGCTTCACATTCCCTCTAACCAAATGATATAGCAGTAAAACTGAACTCTTTAGCTAGAAGTACTCCCTCAGTGGATTTGGGTTTGAGACAGGAACACAGACTGACAAGCCTTTTAAATAAAACATAAAGGAATTACCACCTGCAGTGAAAACATACAGCCCAGCTACACTAGTCCTCAATCTGCCAACTGAAGTATGGTTTCAAGGAGAATCAGAATGTAATGATTCTCACTGATTTTCCTGTTTCTTGCAAATATGAGTCTATTTGTCATGATTTTGTTTGAAAAAGCACAGAGACACTCCTGCTGCGCTCTAACAATGCAGCAATTTCTATATTTGTTTGTAAACACAGTATCAGACCACATTGTGAGACGATGTCTGGCGATTGTGTTTTGACACTTGGTAAATGGTTCCCGGAAACACTTCAGCCTGAAAAAAACTACCTTTTTGCCACCAGTTCAACTGCCCCTCTCCTTCGCCCCCTCGAGGCTTCACCGACAGCGGATTTGCAGGAGGAGGAGGAGTGTGTGTCTGCCAGGGGGATGAGGAGAAAGAGGAGAGCGCAAGGAGGCATGCACTGACATAGGCTGCATGTGGCGAGGAGGGAAAGCGAGGAGAACCACCGAGATGCTGCAGAGTGGTGGGTAGGGGGGTATCAGTGCTCATCTAGGAACAATGTGAATGTAGAGCAGGCAGGAGACAGATGCTTTGTGGAGAAAGAGGCTGAGAGACAGATGGCAGAGGGAGATAGAGCGAGAGTGACTGACATTTCTCTCACACCTCTGTGAGCAGCCACATCCTAATACAAGCTAATCCCTCTATCAGCCTCTTACCTCACCTGGGCCTATCTTGCCAACGGCAGCGGCGTGGCAAAATGGAAGACTGCTTTCCAAGATACGCTGTGTATTTTAGTCTGGCTAGAACGGCACAGCGCTGCTCAAGTCCCACGCAGCGAAGTATTTGGTCAGCACTGTCACTGTCCTGTCACTCACACAGCTCCTGCTGACTTTTCCTTTTTAACCGAGCAGCATGTCATGAACTGAGCACTGATTACTGATTTGTGGGGTTTCATAAGGACTGAGCCAAACCGTCTTTTGGTGTGGACATGGACGGCAGCGGGCATTTGTGGATTTTGTCACGCAGCTGTACATCGAAATTACATTTGCGGCAGCATGCTGGATTGTGAGTTTTTCTCATCAGTTAGGGCTGAAACTAATTATTATTTTCATTACTGATGAATCCTTCAGTTTATAAGTTAAATCAAATTTGCCAAAACCCAACGTGACAGCTTCAAATAACTTGTTATTAATATGTTCCTTTACAATAACTAAAAACAGATCTCCACGTATGACAAGCTGGAAACATCAAATGTTTGGCATTTATACTTTGAACAAATTTCTCAAATAATGAATTCGTTATCCAAACAGCTGCTGAATGATTTTCTACAAATCAGCGGATGGATTAATCGTTATCATTATTTTGTGTCACAATATAATATTCCATGTATTAGGAGACAGGAAAGAGCACTGAGGTCCTCTCTGTTGAACATTAAAAAAAAGATTGACTGTGTATTATGAACTCTAATGCTTGTAATGTATTTTTATTTTTTATTTTTGTTGTTTTGACAGTCTACACTAGTTCTGTCTTATTATCTTATCCTCTGTGAAGCACTATGAACTGCACTAACCTGTATTAAAGGTGCTACACAAATACAGTTTAATTGATTGATTGATCTTTTTCGGCATCACAACTCCTCTAATATTCAAACAGAACATTATACTTTGCTTATACATTTGTTTTGGTATTTATAATATATATATATTGGGATGTCCAATGAATCTTGCTTAGCCTAAAAACACAGCAAAAGCCACTACAGCAAAGGCGTTCATTTAAGCTAAATTAAAATGTGATCTATAGGTTTTATCTTAACAAATAAAAAAGTCTGTCAGTCACTATAAGATCTGCTCTCTCTCTCTCTCTCTCTCTCTCTCTCTCTCTTTCTCTCTTTCTCTCCAGGAAATATTTAGGAACAATTTACAGTTTGGCTGCTCATGAGACCTGACACTTGAGTTCACCAGCACTGGATGAGAGGATTCACACATTGTTGGTTAAATGACACCAAGTGAACCCTGTTATCTCATCTGCCTCAATTATAACACCAACATAACCAATGTTGATGGTCTGTGAGTCATTAAAAAGTCTGGTTTTAAAGGATTTATTTGAAAATAGAACATGGTAAAGTAACTCTTTAGTCTTTGTCTATTCACAAACTGCTCAATCACTGATAACATGTTCATTGCAAATAAGTAAACTATCCTGATGGTAATGAACCGACTTTGCGAACAAAATCGGTTCAAATGCCTGCTTCTTTTGGAAATTCCTATTTCATATAGCTAACATACATACATGTATTTAATACTGTGTGTGTTCGCCTTAAAACGCGGAGTAATCCCACAAATGAACACGGAGTGTGAACTGGAGTGCAGGCGGTTCAACAGCACATAATATTAGGAGAGTGACGGTGGTGTTAAATGTCCCGCAGCTAGGACACAGGGAAATAAAGAAACAGCAGCTGGCCACAGTGAAGCAACGGAAATCGACGAGTTATAAAACACCACCATCTGCAAAGCGAGGAGAGGCTGTCCAGCAAATACACGGTCCCCGTACAGCCCGTTATTGATGGTGTCCCTCTTCCCCTCTAATAAACTAACCATATGAGCAATTAGAGACGCAAACCGAACAAGAAGCTAACGTAAACAACGCCTTAGTGTGGGCATACAGTATTTATGAACCAGGAAGGGAAGGGGGGCTTGTTCTTCTACAGTGATGCCGTTATTATCCCTGCCTCCCTCTACCAACTTGATCCTATTTGAGCTTCTTCGAAAACTCTTACCTTTTCTGCAGTGTTCGGTTTTACGGTGTCGGCGATTCTGGCGGATTTCGGCGGGTATTTGTTTGGATTCGGGAGTCGGGTCGGTGCTGGTGCTGATGCTGAGCCGTGTCTTCAGTCCCTCGTCTTCAGCGTTAGCTAGCCCCGCTGCCTCCGCTCGGCTTGTGGTGCTGAAGTGGACAGCGCACTGAGGAGCTCTGGGAACAAAAAGCCCACTCTGCGCCTCTCCGGGCCCGCCTGCAGCACAGCGCCCTCTGTCGCAGCGGAGGAGCGTCTGCAGCCCTGAGCAACATGGCGTCAAGTGCACTGGGATAGCGTCACCTAGCGTGGTGATACCCCCAATGTTTCTGTGTGGACGACTTTGTCAAAAGCACGGGCCACAGTGGGGCAGCTCACTTTTTATATTATTATATTATTATCAGCTGAAAGTCATATCCCAAAAGAGGCTTCTTTTAACGGTCACAGTAGAAAAGCACAGGTTCAAACAATAAAGTTAATGATGGCTGAATTCCATTTAGCTGCTTTGGAGGGTACTGGTACGGTGCATGCTCGCTCACTGTCACACTTGAATAAAACGCAGCCATCGTTAATGTTATTAGTAAAACCTGTGCTTTTCCTGCTATGGCAAGTCAAAAGACTTGTACATCAGTGTACTCAGGAGTATTCTTCTTCTATAAACGGTGTGCTGTGTTTTAAATAATATTAATACTGGGGTCTGTCAAATTATATTAGTTGCCTGAACTTTTGTCCTAGTTCTAAGGAAAGATGTTTCCTGTTATGGCTTAGTATAAGACCGCAAATCTGAAAGATCAAAAATCAAAGCAGCTATCCTCTCACATTCTGACATAATGAACGAGTAACAGTATAACGTAACTCTATTTCATTTTAGTGGAGATGCTTTGGACCCCTTCAAAGAACCCTGGTGGTCCACAGACTCCACTTTGTGAATTGCTAAACTTAATATCCTGAAATGACCCCAGCCAACTAAAGAAGTTAATTTCCAGACCAGATACAGCGGGAGATAAATGGGAGGTGTAGTAAGACATATTGCGCTGACTAAATGTCAGTAATGAAGGCAATAATATATTATGCACAGAAAAGATAACCTGAGCTGTGAAAGAGATTTAGAATACCAAATTATTTAATTTATTAAGCAATTCATTCACAGTCACAGTAACTGACATCTCCTTCCGCTGCTACACTAAAGAAAATGATTTTGAGGCATGGATCACATGCAGTTCATATGGTTTTTGGGTGTATTGGTACACATTCTTTGTGCAGCTTGTGAGTTTTATTGGAATATGATTAAGCATTATTAAAAGTCTTGGAGCTGAGTGTTGAGTCTTCTTTTAATCACTGCACAGGCGTTCCTCTGACTTGTGGTCTCCAGTGCACTGTGGTGGATTCCAGTAAAGTTTCCACTGAGTCTGTTCTTCACGGTCACATGGGGTGTATGTTGTCCAGAGTGACGGGCTGTAAGGAGTGGTCCAGGACAGCAGTGGGGTCGCCCTGGGTGACAGCAAGAGTGGCCTGCTCTGGCAGTAGGCTGGGGTCTGTCAGGATGGCCGTGGTGGTACTCAGGAGACGGAGTGAACTCAGAACCACTGAGAGAAATGACAAACACAGACTAAAGTAAAGTGAAAGCACAATGGGAAACATGGGTTTAGATCTGCACTGAGGAACCAGTTGTACTGGACTCACTGGGTCTTAAGGCAGGCAGGGAACAGTGTTGGTCCAGCCATGACAGAGTGGATCGACACATGTCCTCCACACTGGCAGTGGACACCATTCCGTTGTAGGACTCAAACAGCGGCTCGATGATGATGCTGAACTGACACAGAGTTGAGGAAAAAAATCTGGCTCACTAGAATGAATTTTCCTCAACGATCTTGTTTTCCTTACGTTATTGGACGGTAATTTAGCATTGCATAGCATCTAGCAAAGTGCTTTATGGTGTATGTTGGCCTGGAGATATTCTATTGCTTTCTCGTTGTCAACAAATCGCCCAAAAATAACAAAAACAACAATGTGTTAGTCGACCGTTCACTACTTTCTACCTCCCTACCCTGTATGTGACACGTAGTCCCAAGCCCATTGGTTCCTACCTCACACATATTTTTAACAACAGGTCATAAATATATAGTCTCTTAAATAAAATATATACTAAAATACTTCTTATAACAGCAGGGCACTGTAGTTTTCAGCAAATTTTACTTAAACAGAAATGAATACTGAATTTCTTGGGAACTATTTTCAGCATGCGGATTAATACACAAGTGGTGTGATAGTGGGCATTCACGGCAGCAGAATGGTGTAAGTGGGTGTTCATTGTAGTAAAGGAGTTAGATCAGTCACCAGTGTGGCTCATTGATGTGTTGTGTTTTTAATAGTTTTTTGAAACAATGGAGCTCTGTGGCTCAGAGATATAAGATATATCAGCTTTCGAATACACAACACTTCGATTATGAAATCGATTCATGGTTGGTTTTGATCTTTTCATGGAATTTGTTCAGAATAAGAAAAATATTATTACACTTATTCTTTAATCATTATTCCAGTCATAACATTGCAAGTGTTTTGGGAGAAGCACAAACCTAGTGGTCGACAAAAAACAAAATGAGTCAAATCCCATTATTGAATAGCACTGTCTCTGGAGAGGCTACTTAATTAGCAGTCAATATATGGTACATGCTGATATCTTGCCTCTATGTAAAGAGAAAAGATCAACTTGGAGAACTTAATATTTTCAATTTCGAATATCAGCAGTTTGATAAATGCACAATCTCCTGAGGAGCCATAAAAATACTTTAATATTCATGGAAAGAAAACACCCTCAGGGCGTTTTTTGTGCAACACACAAAGATGATAAAATCATAATCTAATTTTCTCATCTTGCCTGCAAGATAAGGGCAGCAGTAACAGATTAGGTAATCATTAGGGGATGAGTTATGGATTAATATTGCAATATGTTTTATGCAACTGGCATTTGCAGCACACAGTCATATATTTTATCTTTACACTCCAGATGAATAATGTGCTTTTTACGAATTAAAACTCATAATTATACTGAAATATGTACAATGACCGTGTTTGGTCACTTACCATGTGCACCAAAGTAAAAGCTCCATAGGGGTTTTTTCCCTGCTACACGTTAAAAACACTATCCTTCTCTAAATCTTTTCAGATGGGTGTAATTAGTTCATTTGGATTCAAAGTAAAAGGTTTAAGCAAATATAATTTGATATTCCTCCAAAGTCTGAAGAAGCCAGTTTATGATGCAGCCAACTACTACAAAGTACAGAAACATAAGAAGCTCACACAGGTATAGATGGGTACATTTAGGACTCAGCGCTGGATCATATTCTAGTCAAATGTTTGATGCAGAGTAAGTACATCTTTAAGTTGTGTTTATGGCAGTCAGATGTTCTAATTAGCCTTTGGCAGAGTTACGTTCACAAGGATACGATCCAAAACTTCCAGTTTTGAAGTGTCTGTGCCCGGACGTACTCTCTGAACTTCTGCCTCATGTGGTCAAAGCGCTGCCGTGTGATGGGCACACCAGTGGCTGGTAGCTGCTGTTGGCACGCACTGCATGAAGAGACACACTGAGTCAGCAAAGCAACATAGTGCATCTTCATATCAGCAGGGGAAGACCAATATATGATATTAATGGACAGGTTCACAATTTTTTTAAGTCTGTCCTAAAACAATAGTCAGGTGTCCATATGAACACTGAAACATGTTTTACCTGCTGCACTTCCAATGGAAGAGGTGGAAAAAAATCCACCATCCAAAAAATGAACCCATCCTTTAACTCAGATCCCAATATCTCCCAGATATAATATTAAAACCAAAATATCCATCCAATCAGAGTGGATAATGCCTGCACACACACACACACACACACACATGCCTAGTTAAAGGTCTTACTTGATAGCAGAGTTCAGGAGCTGGATCTCCTCTCTGAGTCTCTGAGCCTCCTCGTGCAGCTGCCCTCTCTCCTGCTGCATCTTACTGATGTACTCAGCCGTCTTCTGCAGTGTGGTGGCTTTGCTGATCTGTACCGGCAGACA
The DNA here is from genome assembly GCA_036024295.1 of Nannoperca obscura. Lineage (NCBI taxonomy): Eukaryota > Metazoa > Chordata > Actinopteri > Centrarchiformes > Percichthyidae > Nannoperca > Nannoperca obscura. Next base: position 6,038 of record JAVQJL010021637.1, on the reverse strand, counting down.
GAGGGATTACCACATATCAGCAACAGACCGCAATAATTCACTAATAATCAATAATTAATGTGGTTACATTCATAAATGGAAGATGCTTCCTTAGCTGCATTTACATTTCATATAGTTTTCCAGTGCATTGACTCAACCGCTCTTTGGTGCTGCTCTCCAACCCCACCTGTCACCACACCTATCTCAAATGTAGCTGCACATCTTTTCACAGAACCTACCTTGATGCTTGGCTGAGAGCTGAGTGTTGTCACAAGATTATGTAAAGTGTCAAATCCCAGTTTGATGTTAAAACGCCTCTTCTGCTCTGCTGAGATGTGAGTTATCCTCCTGGTCTCTGTTTGCTGCAGATAATGCAGCGTGGTAAAATGTACATCCAGATTTACATACAGAGTCAACAATCAATATTTCCTATATATTTCACTTTTCACTTATTTAGCACTCAACAAGGACTTGATTATATACATATTTTAAAAAAATCCAATGCCATTCCATACTATTTAAAAACATATGAACATGTAACATGTAAATCAAATGAGACAGTGTGTCCTACCTTACTTGATTCTACCTTTCCGTGTCCTGAGAAGCCTGAGTGTGAGGACTCGGGGTTGGAGGCTTTATCTAAAGGGTTTGGTGGTGACGTTTGGCCCGGATGTCCTGGAAAATTAACTTAAAGAAAGACATTCATTCATTCATTACATTTATGGGGAAATAGGGTGACCTCTAAATGTTCACGTTTCAATGCACAAATCACTTATCTACATCATGTACTCTCTGCATGTCAATAATGTGATTTAACTCACAAAGTAACATTGGTTTGGATTTTAGTTTAGATTTCTACAGCAAGCTTCATTTGAACTACGTTTTTGCTAGATTCACCCACAACTGATGAAAACACAAAAAAGATACCAAAATCAGCCATGTGTTGTTCGAAGATACCAACATTTTAACATACATGTGATAATTATAGAGCCCCAAGACTGACTAAATGTAGTAAAAAGTGATCAGACTATTAAAGAATATAATTGAATACTTAAATAAATAATATTGTCAGTTAAATAGGCATAAATTAAAACCTTTAACCTCTGCTTAGTTGGTCTCTCAGTTCAGTTGATAAAATAAAAAACTTTCTTTTACTAGCTAGTTTGGTCTTTGCACACATTTAATCATTTATCTACATGTGTTTTTAATTTCCCTTCCACAGCTTTTATTTATTTTATTAACTGACTGGCGGTAAGGGAAAACATTTATAACATTTTGCTTTTATTATGGAGGTGCTTTCAGCTAAATGCTGATGTCAGCACATTAGCATGCTTAACATGCTGCCATTTGTTAGTCAGTACTAAAGTACAACAAACACTGATTGCAGGTTTTTAGTCAAAGTATTGGACAAATTGAAATTTTGACCTGATGATGGTGCTACATGAATAAGTCAGGGGTCACTAAAGTTATTGAGATTCATCCTTTGGGGGTCATGACCAAAATGTTGTCCCAATGCATCGAGTAGATGTTGAGATATTTCACTAGAAAAGTGAAAACTTTGGCCCGCTAGTGGCGCTAGGGAAAAAGTCAGGGGATCACTTAAGTCATTGGGATTGATCGTCCGCACTAGCAAACAAACAAAGCACACATTTTAAAGAGCAGATTTGCAGATTTTGATTTTATGTTACTTTATGTTACTTTACTTCTCTACATTACAGAGAGAACAAATTATTTGACAGCTAGAGTTACTAGTTAAGTTTCATTTAAAGATTTTACACAAAATAAAACGTATGCTAATAAAACAACACATTGTTGAGATTACACTAGTGGTTCCCAATCATTTGGCTTGATGCCCTTTATTTTAAAACGTTTGGGTTGGGGCTTTTGCCTCATTTCAGATGTCTATGAGTTGTTAGCTGTTCCACCAAAGCACTAAAGCCCAAATAGGACAGATTATTCAATATTTCACAAAAAGTATGCTGGAGCCACCAATCCACCAGGGATACATGATCATTTTGGTGTCTATGTTCTCATCACACAGTTGCTTAGCATGTCAGTGTCCCCAATACGTTTTACAGTGTATTCCCTGACAAAGAACATGTTATCATTCATCAGTTAAAAGAAGACATGAATGCTAATAGCATTTGGAAAAAGCGAGATGTTGTTTAATTTGAGTGTATTGTAGCAACAACGGCATACCTGTTAAGCTGCTCCTGTCCGTGCCATAAAGCTGGACGGGAGATAATTTCTCAATCTTGGGAATGAGGAGGGTTGTGCCGGTGTGTGCCGAGCTGTGGGTGAGCAGGGCAGACACCGCTGAGCCTCTGGAGGTGCTGGCATGGGGTCCTCTGTGACCCAGGGTGGCACATTGGCTGTGCAGAGGCGTCAACACTGGGATCCCTGCAGGCCAACCAGCTCCATGCTGCAGCTGCGATGAAGCTCCTCCAACATGCGTGCTGCTGCTTAACTGCTAGACAACACACATCTCTACTTAGAAGTGCTCTTTTGTTTTGTTTTCCCCCAAATAGGATGGCAAAGAAGTCAATCAGATGTGAGTGTAGTGAGTAAACACTTTTCAAGCACTTTCAAGGTACCTAAAGCAAAACATTTCAGATTATTAAAGCCTTTAGCATTATGTCTACATATTTACTAGAAATGCCAGGAGACAAACAAATATGACAACGGGATCATTTCATTTCAAGTATTAAAATACATGAGGTTTGCATGAGTGACTGTGTAGATGGATAAGGAGTATGTTCAAATTCAAGCATATTCCTAACACTGAAAACATAATGGTTGAAATCAAGCATTTTGCAATCTTTCAAGAATTTGTACGAAGCCTGAGATCAATGGAGCGACGCCTGCGAGTTAGTTCAGACTGACAACTCGAGCTGACTCACTCCCCACAGCCATCTACCAAACACACTCTCCCAATTTGTCTATTTAAGCTGTCAAAATGTCCCATCTCTCCCTCCCTGCTGCCTGTTCTTTCAGCCCACCACCACCCCAGCATCCACCTGCGGGCTCCGGCTCGGGGGGTTTCAAATTATTCCTCATGAGGTCAGAGCCTAAATGCATAAATACTATGTTACTCTGCTATAATAAACATTTAAAACGTGAGTTGTCTGACTGAACTTCATATATGATCTTCTAATACACAAATATTTGGTGCTTCATTTGTAGCGTACAGACAGCTAATTCTTGGTAAGATTATTGATTATTATTTTTAATGTTGCCAAACATTAATGTCAAAAAGAGGCCATACAATCTTGATAATGCACAGAGATACAAAAATTATTGTTATTATATATATTATTTTATTAAGTGAATCAATTATTTGTTGTTGAGATGCTATGTCAACAACACAAATGAACGCTGCTCTTGTGATACTGAAGGAGGGGCTCACCAAGGAGTTGGGAGATAATGACCTCTGATCTTTGGCTGTCACTAGAGTAGTATCAAAGCCTAACGATGGTTTCCCTGAAAGCACAAAAAACTATAGTTAGTTTTTTCTGACAGAAATAGGAAGCTACTTGTTTTTCATATTATTAGCTGTTGTTCAAGATAGAACAAAGGACTGACTCACGTTCACGGGTGCTGGAGGACAGCAGCTTAGCCAGGCAGCTGGTGGGTGTGGGTGTAGTGGATGGGGGGCCAGACGGAGCCACAGGAGGACCGACTGTCCTCACTCCTCCTGTCTTTTGCTTGTGCTTCCCTCTGACCCCTGCAACAGCTACCTGCTCCGGGACTGAGAAGCAGTGGGACGTAGTGACAGAGGGCAGCGAGGCGTGGACCGGGTCAGACACAGCAGCCGGGTAACTGAGAGAGTGGCAGGGAGTCTGGGGGTACGTGTCCCCTGTGTGGGGATAGCCATGAGCTTGGTGCACAGAGCCCTGGGCCCCCACAGTGGAGGCGGTGTGAGTGATGACAGTGGGGGTCACGCTGGTCGTTGTGTAGTAACCAAATTTGTGACATGGCAATTGGTACAAAAAAGGAACACTTGAAGCGGCTGGCTGCTCGATGCTGCTGGTATATGCTATAGAAACAGGTGGGTCAGGGTATGACTGTCCATATGGCATGGCGCCTGATATGATGTTAGACGTGTGGTATTCATCGCAACCCTGGCCAGGCCGGGTCTGGTCTGGCCGGGTGTTGGATGTGGAGGGCTGAGGCAAATTGATTGATAGATTGGGATGGAAAAGAAAGATTTTGCCAATTAAACAATAGTACTATTAGTTGCTAATGAAAGGAGGAGCTGTTTAAAGCAGACATACCTGAGACAGCTGGGTGTTGATGAGTAGGTGAGGAGTTGTTACCACAGTGGAGGGAAGTGGAGCAAACACTGTGCTGGATGAGCTCTCAAAATAGCCACAGTCAGCAAAACCAATCTGCTCAGTAGGTTGGCCCCGGTAGTTCATAAAGATATCTGAGAAAACCACACACACTCTTAATCAGACTGTCAGTTATAAAGAAACTTTGAGCATCTAAGTGTCTTAGATGTGGGATGTCTTTATTGGAGTCACTTAACTAAACTCTGTAAAACTTTAGGGGGGGAAATGGTGTATCTGGTATGCATAACTGAGTTGTAATGGAAATACAAAAGTGTAAAAATGATGCTTAAATATTAAATCCAAAGGCTAATAATGTTTTTTTGTATTAAACTGACAAAAGGTTCAGCTTTTGAAGGAAGACATTAGGAGACAATTTTATATGTTCACCTCGAATGTGACATCAAGTCCACAGAATGTTTTCATTTTTTAACAGATATGGTTAGAAGTAGCCTGAAAAGATTACTGTCGGTCTGTGGTTTGATATTACAGTCACAGCTTCATTTCCAAAATTCAAACAACAAAACAGAAAATAAGAGTGCAGAGCCAAAACATCAAACAACAAGCCAGACATCCAAAATGTTAAACCTCTCCGTATGTGGTGGTTGTTCCAGGTTTTTGTTTTATATTTGCCAGGTCACATATTTTTTGAGTCACTGACTGTGGCAAGCTGCCATCTGTGGTTAAAACAGTTTCTTCACATCTGAAATTACTAAATTCAAACCAAGTTGAGGAGACAAATATCAACTAACTTCCTTCAGTGACTTCGTCAGTGAAACATTGATTTCAACTTTTCGGAACTGACCGGCTATCACATACAGTATTAGAAATCCGGAATGATACAAGCTCTGTAAACACATGGCAAATAGTGTGGCGCAGTCCAAAAATACATACCAGTATGTTTGTGTTTTAATCTCAGACAACTGCCATAACATGCTGTCTCTGACAAGCGGTCTGTATTTCCATTTAAGAGAAGCAGTATGCATACATTACACGCACTAGCTTCCTGGACCTTGTGACCAAGAGAGAGGCAGACAGCTGATCCCTCAGGACCCTGCCAGTGCTGTGAGAACAAACAGCTACACACACACACACACATTTTACAGCAGTGGGCAGCAGGTTGTCTGCGGGTTACAAAAGCTGACTTGTAGCCACAGGGCTGCTTGATTGCTCCAATGAAAGTAATGCAAAGGCCAAAACAACCACAGCTTCTGTGCCCCTGAGCAAGGACCTGAACTCCAACCTGCTTCCCCGCTCCTGTCTGAAGCTCTTCAGCTCTGTGTCTTCCTGCAGGCTGGCTATTAGCTCTGAAGAGGCAAGCAGCCCTGGGCTTTTCCTGCCTCTCACACTCGAAGGGACGTATAATTATCAAGTATTGATCCATAAAAAATCCATAAAGACTTAGTGATTAGAGAATTATTTATAGTGTTCAGATTTTGGAAAGGTTTTTCTTTAAAGCTAGAATAGCTGTTGCTCCAACATTTGATAGTGAATTTACTTTACTTAGAAGTAGGGCTGCAACAAATAATCTGTCAATTATTTCTACGATTAATAGATGAATCGGATAAAAACTTACAAAAAAATGCTTTCCCAAGTTTTTATTCCAAAAACACTGTTCTTCCTAACAACTTAAATATAAGCTATACAACATGTTAAGATATGTTTAATTTGCCCTAAAACATTATTTTTAGGTTACTTGGAATGGACCTGAGCTGTTATAAATAATAATAA
>JAVQJL010021624.1:0-24273 GCA_036024295.1 Nannoperca obscura | reverse complement strand
AATATCATCAAACTAGAAATATCATTCCACTATGGTATTGTGCAATATGCTATACTTATAGAAACAATTTGTCATTTAAGTGCTATTGTATTCCTGGAACAAATGAGTCTTTAGTCTTTACTTTACTATGTACCCTTGAATCACCCCTAATAGCCGGTTTGGTCACTTGATTTAAGAGCTCAGTAAAGCCCAAAATATCTTTTTTGAACAGCAGGTGGAGATATTTTTTGAGTGCTTTGTCTGGCAGCTGTCCATCACGTGATACCTTTGATTACCACGTCTGTTAATAATCAAGTTCATTCGATGACGTAACTCGTTATGTGATTGTGTCTGCTTTGAAAAAGTCTCATCTAATCCTCACGTGCTCCTTTTAATTCATTAAAATGTAGGGCCTCATCCTGCATATAGATCTCACATGTTTACACTGAGTAACACTGAGCATTTTCAGAGCCACTCACTTTTCACCCTTATTCAAATCAGTTTAGCCGAACTAAGCGGGCGGAGGAAAGCAGGCCAAAGTTGTGTTGCAGACACTCGGTGTGGGTTACAGAGTCAGCCAGCGCAGAGAAAGCGATACCCGGCCTGTGCGCGGAGATAACGAGGAGACAGAGGCACAGCCCCAATCACACATGAAAGGGATTTTTGGAGACTGAGTCGAGGCTCTTTTCCCCCTGGAGTCTCTCCACCCTCTATCACACACACACACACACACACACATACACACACTTCATCCCTGTCTTTTACTCTCTTTTACACACACACATGTAGCTCCTGGCTCCCTCCTGCTCGCTCTGATTCTCACAGAGACAAAACAAGTCCTTGGATCTTGTGACACCGTTGCAGCCGCGCTATCTTTGTATGCTTCTCTTTTGCTGTCTAAGTCTTTTTATTACTGCTCTCTCAAACTGTCTACCATCCCATATCCACCCCCACCCCTCCCCCCTCCTGTTATCCTCTCTCATACAAACATACACTTATTCTCAGCCTTTTTGATTTGATCAGACAATTGCATGGCAGGTCTCGTTTTGTCCTCCTGAATAACTGAACAATGAGAGTAAATATATTCTTTTATAAATGCATCCACACAACAGCATCTTCTCAAGTTTCTGTTTCACCAAGCAGCAGCTTGATCTTCCCCTTCCCTCACTCCTGTTTCTTCTGGTGCGGTTTCCTCCAGGTCTTCAGGATATCAGCGTAATCAGACAGGAAGTAGTGGAGAGTGGTTTCCTCTCCCACATACCCAGGGCAACATAATGGTGCCAGTGTAAAAAGAAAAGTCAGACTGTCTATTAAATATTCAGCGGATACAGCCAAGAGCTCACTAGAGCTTAACATCAATTTTTAATTAAGGACCTCAAGAGGCGTCCTTTAACGTTTTTCTTCTTATGCATTTTATTTGAGTATGATTGTGTGTGTGTGTGTGTGTGTGTGTGTGTGGCTTTAACAGCAATAATTACATCATCCATTTCAGCTGAACCTAACGTGGGATACCATTTTAATATTCCTGCCATAATGCATTCAGCTCCATATCAGCTTGGAGCAACGTCATTTTAATTACATATTATTGTATAAAACATGCAGGAGCGCAGATGCCAAACTGTGCGTAACTGTAACGTGGCCTTGCTGATATATGACCTGAAGGGTAAAAGAGGTGGCATGTGGTCTTCATTTTAAAAACACATTTCACAAAAACAACACAATATACCTCAAATTACAAAAGAATATTCTAATAATGTCAGATTAATGACCAACCAACATCAGCTACGTTAGCATAGTAAGATATTTTCCACTCGTTGTAAACTGTATGAATACTACAAACTCTGAAGCACACAGCTTTTTACTCACATTAATAAAAATAAAAAGTACGTTTAGCTAATAAATGTGGCCTCAAAACGTTTATATTCAAAAGTTATGTTGCGGCTTGTGATGCTAATGTGACTTCCTGTTTGCAAAGTGGATTTTGATTGCCTTTGATTGGGTTGATTGAGCGTTTCCTAGCAACCAGTTTACACAATGCCATGACTTATGTCTGTATAACCAGTTTTGGTAAATCACCAGCTGGAAACTAGCTTGTAGTCACTGAGAGCTTCGAGGGACTTTACACACAAACGTAGTGATGGATGTGCAAATACCTTGTTGACCGCGGGTGATTCAGCCTCAACGTCATGTGTAACATCAGTCAGCAACATACACAAAACGTCCTCATTCAGATCCCAACTGTTTGTACTGAAGAGTCATCTGTCAAACATCTAATCGTCACAACTATGTGAACTTTGAAGCCCTCGCTTCACAGTGACAAACTTTAACAAGCCTGTTTTGCATAACCACAAACATAAAGAGGAAGACGAGCAGCCGTTAGCCAGACAGAGTGACGTCTGTGAAGGTTAAGCAGCCTGACTGACATTTGAAAATAAGAAGTAAAAGAGCAAACACGGTGAGTGAGGAACTTAAACATAGTAGGATGTTCATTGTGTTTGCAAATGATTTCGGGCTGATAAGACACCTTCAGGTACACTGCCTGTTTCCTAGGGGGAACATTTGTGTTACATGTGAGAGCATGTTTGTATGTTTGTGTGTAGTTTAGAGTTGACTCCTTTCAGCTGAAGTCACGGGGACGACCACAGGTGATTCAGCCTCAAAGTCATGTGTGTTTGTGTTGGAGGGTGAGGTGTTGGATTTTAATGAAACCTTTTAAAGGGTGAGTGTGAAGAACATTTAAAGTAGTTAAACCTCATGAAACCATTCAGCCTCTGACTTATTCTTAATACGCACTGTCCAGGTCTGTACATTGAGAGGTGAAAAGTATTATTATATTTCAGTGTATGAACAATTCCTAACCAAGAGGCACCTGAAGAAGGATTCTAGATGAAGAAACTCAGCAGAAGCAGTTTTTGTTTTCCTGCAGTTTCACTTGTTTCATGAATGTTTTTCAAACATGTAACAGTCCCTTGAAAAATAGACAAAATAAGGCATATCGTCCTTCTGGTGCCACAATATCGCAATGGGGCTTACGTTGTGAAACTGTCTCATCCTTTTGGCATATTTGTACAAAAAAAGAGACTCAATTGAAGGTTAAGTGAGCACTTAAAATATAATGGAGAGGAGGATATACCAGGGCATCAGAGTTTGACTCGGCCCTTCTAGGCCCAGGATTCTGTTCTGAGGCCGAACCTGACCTCTGACCTCCCTGTGGAGGGCGATATGATAAAACTATTGTCCTACGAAAAAAACAAATGTGTGTGTGTGTGTGTGTGTGTGTGTGTGTGTCTTGGAGCAGTAAAACAGCAACTGGATCAGATCTCCTACCCGGCCTTAGTGACGTGGGAACACGATAGAGGGAGCAGAGGGAACAAGGCCCTGCAGTGTGGAGGGGATGACAACATGACAGGATATAATAACATGCATTAAGCCCTGACCGGGAACAGAAACCAATACACTGTGATATTAACTTTCCTTCACCTGGAGGTGGCCATAAAAGAAGAACGGTGTCTCCAATAGAGACACATGCACACTGTATATGCCTACACTCAGATAGAAAGTCAGAGCACACACACTGTGTAGCAGTCAGTCGCACACACTCTCACACACGTGCAGATACAAACACATACACACACACTCTCACACACGTGCAGATACAAACACACACACACTCTCGCCAGTGAAATTCCACACCGAGCCTCTGTTCTGCCTCAGCTCACATCGCGGTGTATGAATAGCAGCTATTCCACTGATAGAACTGACTTAGAAAAACAAATGTTCCCGCTGCTTCTAAATGAGGACAGAGAAGAGAAAAGTGTTTTAACAGAGGCAGAAAGGAGGAAGTATAATGTTCATTTAATGTGCTCACTTCAGCAAAGCACACTCTCAAACTCGTATTGGTGTGTGTGTTCTTCTTCTTCTCCTACAAACATCATTCAAACATTCAGTTTGTTCAGCTCATTTAGGACATCTGCGTGTCTATTTATGTTCTGGAGCTGTGGTAACTTTCATCCTCGAGCCTCGTGTATAAATGACGGAGATTTTGTTGAACTGACACTTTAACTGCTTTCATCTCTTCTCGTCTTTAGCTGACAATTAAACTTCCACACCTCATTTTAATTGCTGTCAGTGCACAAACTTGAAAGCACTTTCACTTTAACTGAAACTAACTACTTTTACTACTGGCATGTCAACTGACACTTCTACTGCTTACATCTCTAACAGCCGGGCTGAGCAGCACAAGACGGCTACTTGTAATGAGATAACCGGGTCATTTTAGTGACTACTCTTTATTTGAGTCATTCGTTCATTTCTTTTAGTGTAAAATGAACGACCGACTTGAAGACCAAGACTCGGTCGAGTGGTGAACTTCTCCTTCCTCCTTCCTGTCCAACACTGAGCCTGTGAAACTTCCACTCTTCATACTCGATTTACTCCAACTCGCTTGCACTTCAGCCGACTCTTTTGCTGATTGTTGGTGGGTTTCCATCCACCTGTTTTTATTCCCATTTTTAATTTGAGCATTAAAATAAACCTGAGGGGGAAACTTTGCAAAAGGGCTTTTAGGCCTGGTTGAGGTGGAAAAGTTTGTATTCAGACTAAAGCAAATTAGTGGAAACAGACTTAGCGATCAAATCATGACGTACATGAAGCGTGTGACTTAAACATCACTGAAGCTTCCAGCGAAGAGCTGAAATCATCAGATCGATGAGGAGTCTGTAACCTTCCTCACATTCACATATAATCATATTTCTATCACTTTTTCTACATAGTTGTTCACTCTTTGTGATACGATTCCCCACAAACAGAAACTATTTTAATAAAGAAATGATACAAAAATAAACTTTTCTGCAGCGTTAAATGTCTTTGGCAGTTTGTTGTTGTATAAACACTGGACCTTGGTGTGCACTGCAAAGCATTTTAAACAATTGTTTTTGATGTACTCTCACATGAGCCATTATAACTTTCTAATGTACTTTTAAGAATGTCATTACCTCTCCTAAGATTGACTTTAACGTTGATATCATCTTGTCTTGCCCTCTTCCTTCTGCTATTTCATTCATTTGTTTACGGCATCATAATCCCCCGTATCTTCACTCAAGTTCTCCTACATTCATACAGAATGACAACATTTACAATTCTCTAGCACAGACTTGTACTCATGAGGGCTGTTTAAAATTTTATTTCATCTTAAGAGAATATTATCTGATCTACTACTTGCTTGGAATCCCAGCACTGTTTGCCAACACATCATGTGTGGGCAGCTTGATAAGAATACTATTCAGGTGAGCACTGATGTTGCAACATTTGTGCAGAAACCGATATTTCTGGATCTGTTAGAAAATAGTGGGGAAAGTACTATTGATGAGTCCCAGTGAATGCATCTGTGTGGACATGCCACTGTGAGGCAATGGACAGGGTTGCATTTAAAAAAAAAACTTGGTGTAGTGAAGGAGTTAAAGTGTGAATAACAGACGTGATGAATTTCGTGTGCAAGGTTGAGGCTCAGAAGTCCACAAGTTTCAAAAGACTTCAGCCCAATCGAACCAAAAGTGCTAAAAATGCAAATGCTTCCAATGAAAGTATTTTTCCAATCAATAACGAATGAATGCAGGTTGGTTACAACTCCACAGTGCACTGTGACTGTGTGGAGCTGACTGGGAATAAGAGGTCGTGGATTAGATGGCCGCAGGTCTGGGTAACTATAAGAGGATTGGTTGTGTGTCCAATAGTCTGCGGGGAAAACAGACAGATGAACAGTCAACCAGCTGTAAGTCTGGAGTCAACAACAGTTTATCATAAGCTGCCTTCATCTCTTTCTCCTCCTCAACCAACAAATAATGATTATCCCCCTCTTTTTTTCATTCAACAGCACCTTTTCCTCAAACTCCACCAAAAAGCTCTTTCCAATGAATCTCATCAGCGAATTCCCAGAAATCATTCCTTGTGTTTTTACTCCATATGTTCCATCTTTCTTTGCTCTCTAACCTCTGTAGCTGTAATTCATTGCCTCCATTATCACCCCCTTTCTACCTCTTTCTCACCCTCTCACCCATCTTCTCTTATGTACCCAGCAGACAATACGAAAGAGGTTTACTATAATCATTCCTCTAATCACCCTTTGCCCTCTGAGTACCCCCATTTCTCGTCCGCATAATGAGGATATTATAGGTCATCAGGCAGAAGTCTCTGTGAATTGAACCGATCAAATCAGGCATTCAAACCCCCCCCCCTTTTTAAATGTTTTTATTAAAAACATTTAAAAATACACCTAAGTGCACCTCTAAAGCTCACTATATTAACATGTTGTACTCATTTGTTAAATCCTTTAAAAAACGTAAATGTAGAAACAACAATTAAAGAGTTGTGTGCTGTGGCTGTTTCTTAGCATTTTAGCACGTAACTCCTCGTTTTGCTGCTGGTGTGTGTGTTAAGACACTACAGCAGGGTAGTCAGTGAGCTTTAGGGGCATATTTGGTAGATGTATTGTTGAACTTTGGAGAGAACCAGGCTAGTTGTTTCCCCCTGTTTCCAGACTTTATGCTAAGCTAAGCTAATCAACTGGCTCTAGCTCCATCTTTAACGCACAGATACGAGAGTGGTATCAATTGTCATCTAAAAAAAGTGCATTTTCAAAAATATTAACTGAGTGCAAATTATTCAAATTAACTGTTCCACTGAATCTCTTTCAAATCATGATATTATAATTCACGTGTAAGCATTTGAAGTGACAGCCAGTTAAGAAAACAGGGTCTCATCTCCACCACAAAGAAAAACACTCTTCTTCAAGTCACACGGTGAAATGTGTTTCCAGTTCAAAGCAGATCGCTGTTTCACTTGCAGCCACACCGCTCTCCCCACAGACTCAAGCTGCATGTTGACATTTTAAAAAGCTGCAGATCTTTAGAATCAGCTCCTCTCTGCATCTGGACAAACACTCAGGATTCAAACTCCATGTTTACCTGGCCTCTTTTTTTCACTGCTCACACACACACACAGCACATTACACCTTCCCCCCTGCTTCTGACGTTATGCATGAGCAGACAGATTTCTTGCATGTGTTCTCTCACATTGTCAAAGCTTCTCTGTTCATTTTCACAACCATCGCAGTATTTGCAGTATATAAATTCACCAAAGGCTCAACTTTTCATTTTCATGTAACACAAAGAAATTAGTTTGTTTCCACATGGGACTCATGTCTTTTCCTCTTTTCTTTCTTCTTGCTCTTAATCCTCTCTTCTGTTGACCCTCTTTGTCCCCCTCCTCCCCCTCTATTCCATTCCCATGTTAATGTCCTCCCTTTCACCCTCAGCCTTGTCTCCACTTCCCTTTTCTCAGTGCTCAGCCAGATCTCCATCACTGCTTTGTCTCATATTAGCACTGCTGGTGTAGTGGTATCATACAAGATTCCCAGGCAGTGCACATATTATGACAACATGTATTTCCCTCTCTCTCTACAATCTGCCCTGTGCCTGTTGATCTCCCTCTTTCTTTACAATCTACCATGTGCCTGTTGATCTCACACAAACTTTACAGGTCCAGACTGAAATATCTTGACAACTTTTGGATGGATTGCTGTGATATTTAGTCCAGACATTAATGGTCCCCAGAGGATGAATCCTCCTGACTTTGACAATCCCATGACTTTTCCTGTAGTGTAATCATCAGGTCAGGATTTGAATGTGCCCACTACTTTGGTTTATGAACTAATAACTGGCCTTCCCGTCAGCCTCAGCTGTACTTTGTGTTTAGTGCTAAGTGTTAGCATGCTAAAATGCTAAGCCAAGAGGGTGAACATGTTAAACATTATACTTGCTTATACACAAGTGTGTCGCTGTGAGTATTAGCATGCCGATTTTAGTATTTAGTTAAAAAAGCACAGCTGTGCTTACGTACAGCCTCACAGAGGTGCTAGCGCGGCTGTAGCCTCTTAGTCTGGTTAAATTAGTAATATTAGAAGCTTGATCTGCTACTGCACGTGTTTCTTTCCAGAATTAGTGAATCAATACAATGTGAAAAGCACAGATATAATCCAGCTGTTGAAATTTGTAACTGACTTATTTCTCATCCTCCTTCCCTTTCCACCACTTTCATGCATCAGCTGAAATATGAGATGTCTGCTCACTTCCAGGTCATTTTATGAACCAGACCTACTTGAGGCATCTACTTCTCACATGAGGATTCTCTCATGGACGTCCGGGAGAATTTGCCTGTTTCTACTCATTTTGGTCCCACAACCACAGGCACGGCTATGTGGGAAAACCACACTAATGGGTTACATACTCCACCAGTAAATTCTTCATAAAAGCCACATGCATTTATATGGTTAATGATCCAAATCGGAACAACTAGTTTCTGTTTTTATTGTCACAAGAGATGCCACTACATTTTTATATTTGGTTTTTCTGGGCTGCAGATTTTTTAATGAAAAAACGGCTAGCTTCTCAAGGCTAGCACCAGCAAGCTAGCAGATTCTTCTTAGCGTCTACTAATAACTACATCACTGTATCACAGTGTCAGTGTGCAGTCAGGTCAAAGAATATAAACATGCACAGTGGACTTTAACCGTGTACATCAGCTGCAGCTGCAGCTTGTACTCTTCTCTGATAACCTGATCTCAGAAAACCAGTGCCTCTCTGTAATTCATCTACACCGTTTCTACACATGCATGCACGCACGTACGCACACACACTCACACGGACACACACACAACCATGCATGCTTGCAGGCATAAATCCATAACTGCCACCACACACACACACACATACACAAAGGGCCAGGCTTAAACAAAACTGCGTACAGTTTCTGTTTACATATTTCATGAGATATACATGCGGGTCTGAGTCTTAATGGAGAAGTGCAGCTGAATTATGGGCCCCAGGGTGCCATGTTTTACTGGTCACATGCATATACGAGCTTAAGGAAGGTGCTACTTTGACACGCTTCTGCACACACACTCACAAAAATCAATACTTGACCTTTGTCTTTCTCACATACACAAATGCAGGGATGAACACACACACAGCTGCAGCTTGTGGTCTCTGATTGAGGGGAAAATACCAAAAAGGCCCCTGGTCTCACCTCGTCAAATGTAAAAGCTTCCAAGGTCTGGCACTCAACTAGGCTATTATCCTCCAATGAAAGAACCCTCCTGTCTCACACCATTAGACACACACACTCACACTTGTGCCCTTTTGTAACCACCAGCATTAGAGGAGGGGGGGGGGGGGGCAGAAGGACTTTTAATGGTGTGACACCATTTATGGATGCGACAATGTCGATCAGACAAAAACAGATGGAAATGAGGGGAATACCATCATCATTATCTTCCACCTCTTACAAACAGGAGGTCGTGGTGCATTCAAATGCTCATGCACAAGGACTCAGAGGTTAAAACATCCCCATATCTGATGATAAGAGTTGCCTGAATGTGTTGATGTGAGAAGAGGAACATTCTGTCCTCTCTTCTCGCAGTGCCATCGCGACTTCTTACCTTCAACTCTGCCTCAGTTTTAAATCAACTCTGAAAACAAACTATAGAAATAAATGAAAAAAAGCACACATGCCACATTTATATGTGTCTCCCCAGACCCAAATAAATCCAACCAGAAGCATTCACTCAGGCCCAAGCCATTACACCTTAATAATGCACTATTTGAGCTCCCCCTACACACACAAACTTTCTTTTCTGTCTTGCAAATTTCCTTGGCTCAGTCTGGCGACCTAGTTTACAGCCCTCGCCTCTGAGCCACAGAGAGTTGGTTCCTTTTGAAGATGCATTGAGAAGCACAGCATGACAAGCCCATTATAGAGCCGGAGGAGGCAAAATCGCTCAATTACCGACTGGCAAATCTAGAGGGAAAAGCAATGTGCACTTTTCACTTAACCATATCAGGTTTTATGACTCAATAATACCTATTCTCAAGTGTTGCACACAGTAATCTATTATGCTTCTTGTACCTGTGCTAGGCAGCATACTTATACATATACTACTTATACTACACATGGTGCTGCGCTCCTAAACACACCTATGCACTGTCTCACTGTCTCCTGGAGTGTTAACAATACGAGATAATGACTACAAGATCCATGAAGAAAACAACAGCCCATTGTGTGTGAAGTAATGGTAAAGCCACAAACATGCAATCAGTGCCACCACATAAACAGTGGCTTGAGATGCAGCTAATAAGTTATGAGCTCAGACTCACAAATTTATCAGTCACCTTTGACCTAATAAAGTGACAATGGTTGAGTAACATAACACAAGTGTGCATGAAAATAAACTTGAGCAAACGCACGCACACAAGTGCATGAAGGCATTCACAGAAGCTTTCAAGCAGAAAGGCAGGACAGTAGATGCAACTGTGCTGCACTCACACATGCACAGACACACTTAAGCCTCTGCACACCTAAATGCACACACACACACACACACACATACACAAATCCCTTGTACAACAATAGTGAAATATTAATCCAGGCTCACAGGCGGACTCTTCCTCTGTAAGATGAGAGGTGAAGTGAGCCGACGAGATGAGAAACAACACCCGACAGTAACCTACATATCAGGAGGTTTCTCTTCTGGATCACCAGGTTATTTCACATTAAAAGCGCTCCACTTATTTTGCCATCTTTCATTGCACTATTATAATTTACTGTGTTATGCTGTGCAGCCTGGCATGGAGGATGAAAAGAAGGCTGTGTGTTTAAATAGAATAAAATCAGTGTGACAAGTGGCACCGCAGCCCTCCAAATCAGTTTGTGATTCTGAAAAACTGTTATTTGACAAAGTAGAATCCTGAAGAAAACTGGAAGCACACCAGTCTGTGTTGCTGCAGCGCTGCCTCATCACACACAGATTCAATGTGACACAACGTTTACACAGTCTGCATGTAATAGGATGCTGCAGCTCAAACTGTTTGATTCACCAGAACATCTTTCATTCTCTGTGTATGAGATGTTACTGTTACTGCTCTGCCATCATCAGTGTTTCTGCACCATCAGAGATGTGTTTCATTTACTATACTATGTCAGGGTATAGGGTATGTGCACGTGATGCATATGCGTTTGATGCAAGAGGGTCCACGTGCACGCAAGACAAAGGGCCAGTTTGTTTGTGTGTTTGTCGGTGTGACATATTGCATGCTTAACTGAAACAATAGAGAATGAGGAACGTGCAGCCTCATTGTGCAGCCGAGTATAAGCTTTGCAGCCTTATGGAGGCAGTTTTACGCACATTAGCTAGAGCCCAAAGTGGGCTACCTCGTGCATTTGTAATCAGAGCAGGGTTTTTACTCCCTGAAAAGCTCCTAAGCTCAGAAGAGGCAGAAAAGACAGGAGAGGATGAAAGCAGAACTGAAATAAAGAACTAAAGGGCTGTCAATGTTTGTGAGAATGTTGCTGTTGTGTGCATTATTTACATGGTCTGAACACCGAGTGTGTTTCTGTCTCTGTATGTATCTATGTGGGCCGCTCCAGGCTCTTCCTGTCCGTCTTTGTTCCAGGCTGCTTTAAGACGGAGGCAGAAATCTGTGCTCAATTTATTACAAAAATCTGGCCAATTTGTGAAATCGAGGTTCTCTCCATGGGAGGTTTTCAGTCACTTTACCATCTCAGCGTGGAATCAGCATCTGAATCCACTTGAATTGAACTCGTAGAAGCACCAGGCCTGGCTCTACTGTGACAGCCATGCTTCAAGTACAGATGAAGCCATCGAGCTCCTTCAACACGCTCACTGTGCTGCTGCTCTGATCACAATCTGAGCCACACGTACTGATTTTACATTTTGAAACAGATCTAAGATGTACACGTACTGTAAACGTGAAACCCACTGTACCCCCCCCCCAACAGACACTTTCCTACAGTTCAGTTCAGTCCGAATGACAGCTGCTCGTGACCATTTTACTGTATCGCTGAATAACAGCTGTGGTCCAACGGTCCACTCTAAGAGACAACTGGCAAACACACACACACACACACACACACACACACATTCTGTACGCACACAAGGCCCCGTGACCAATCGCTGTAATGACTCTAGTGGCATATGAGGAGGCGATCGAGGCACAAGTGGAGAACATCTCTCTACAGATTTCTCAAAAACAATTCAAGACACAACAAAAACACTTTTTACACTATTTCTGGTGATGAACCACACAAGCATTCAGAACTGATCCTGTACATCAGGTGGACTCAATTAGACGCCACTAGCAATTCAAAAAAGGCATTTGAAATTTGAATTTTCAGAATGAAGGAAATAGAAACTTTAATGACACTGCAGCTATTGTGTGTATTTCTCTCCCGTTTTTAAAAGAGGATAAAAACTGCTGACTCACATCCGAGAGCCGGCCTTGCACGGCGTGTTGCTCTGAACGACTGGCACAAACTAGTCATTTGTGCTAACGGTTGGTTAGCAATTTAAGCTGTTGTCCCTTTACAACATCCAGCATTTAGGAGGGTGCATTGTGCTGTGAAGTTTGCACATCTCTTTCTATGCTGCAAATATGGAACCAAGATCATGACTACGTGTTTGTTCCTGTTAGAGACAGTCAGACAAATGCAAGAGGAATCATCATTTCATGGTATTTTACGCCTGAAGCCTCGTGCCTGTGGAAACAGACAGATCAGGTCAGTCGGGAATTTTTACATATTGGGAGAGCTGGTTAGTGGGTCACAAGTTTAAAGATCGTGTTCAGCTGTAGAGATCCCAAAACACAAAACATGTCAGTCCCATCAGCTGCATTGATGTTTCGAGTTTGGCCTCCAGCCTTCTGCCTCATTAGAGCTGCTAAAGGACACAGCATGAAAACGTGTCAACTGACTTTTGCATGTTTTTGCCCTTTTCTGCAATTGTTTGAATTAATTTACAGTCATTAAAATGGATTCATGTAATATAAATAAGATGTTAAAAGGGTAGCATCGATACAATTGTGTCTAAAATATACTACCTTAAAATAATGGTTGGTTAACATGTAAGGAAGGGGAACAGTGAAACGTCCGTTCTTACAACTTAAAACATCTAACATTTAATTTCTTCTCAATTGTATTCACAATTTGCTGTTTATTGTCATTCTCCCACGTTGTTGCAAAGCCTTAAAGTAACCAGTATATATAAGTTAAATACCAAAACTGAGTTTTCTGTTCTGTTCTGTTCTGAATCTGAAGTGGCAGGAGACCTGAACGTTGGAAATAACTGCAGGGTGGGAAACTACCCATATTGTTCTGATGTTGGTCAGTCGGAGACAGGGATTTTTCATTAAGTCAGAGGTTAGGTAAACATTAAGCCTGTGGAACACAACTCCCTTTCTCTTTCACTCTCACACACTTGCCAGTCACGTTTTATGTGTGTTTGGCAGTCTTCATGTGCTGGTAAACTCCATGTTTCCGCTGATTGCTGCAGAGGAGCTGCTGGCCAGAGATGATGTTTTGGCTGCAGATGGACGGTATGAATTCCTTTCCAAACATTAAAAAACCCTCCTTCACGCTCCCTTCCTGTAAGCTTTGCAATGACGTATATTCAAATCTAATTTTCCTTGCTTTTATTTTGAATGTCCTATTCTGTCAAGGGAGCGCAATTATTTGGACTTCTTTTTCCACCTTCTGTCCTCCCTCACTTACTCAGTTACATGAGAGCAAAGGGGTCCAAACAGCCAGCGGGGCAGGTCTGCACGTGGGACTGTTGTCGTGTCAAAGTCCAGCAGATCTGTTCCCAGATTGCTTGGCTAAGTCTGAGGCCTATAAACCCACAGGTCACACCACCTCCGCTCGGAAAGTCCTCACGCAAGTCCAGGCACCGTGGCTGAGTCATAAAATGTCAGGACAAATTACTAAGATTTACAGAAAGAGAAACAAAACAGAAAGAAAACACTAAAGAAAAAATGTAATAGTAGTACATTTTATTTCAGACTGAAAGACAACAAGGAACACACACAGTCAGGTCATTTGCAAGAATGAAATGAACACTCTTCTGTTACCATGTTTCTCATGCTGGTGAATTTACAGCCTTACGGTATTTTCAGACACAACGCAACAACGGCACAACTGCGCTCTGAAACCCATCATTTCCGATGGGTCATGCTGGCTGCCAACGTATATCAGGAGTAGCAGCAGGAGCCTCCTATGGCTTCCCAAATACACTTCAGTTTCACATCAATAATTCCCAACACAGGACGTAGCGCCCTGGATCAGCTGTTGTAGTTAACTGCATAGACATTTACTTCTAAACAAACAGTAGCAAACGAGAAAAGACTGCTCATGTTATTGTCCTCTAATGAAACTGAAGAAAAGTATGTGCAATGGCCGGTTTTCTCCAGCGCTCCATTACGAGTGGTAATGTGGTGGTAATGGTGAGTCATTTCACTTGTTCCATGTAAAATTGGACAGCTTCTCTGCGCACAAAGTTAGCTGTTAACCTGAAAGGCTACAGTTATGAGAATAAGACTGCCCTTTAATGCTAGTTCTGTTACTTTTTCTCACCCGTGGGTGATAGTCCATGAAATAGAAACATTTCAAGAGTAAGTAATCCTTTTCGTTGGTGAGGTTACACACGTCTCTTGTAGGCTTTCACACACCACTTTATAAGCTAAATAAATTATTGACTCGTTGCACTCGTCCTCCTTAAAAAGTCTTAATGTGGTTCCTGTGAGTGTGTGTGTTAGAGAGTGTGTGATATAGTTCAAATGCACCTCAGCAACTCGCTCCTGTCCTGCGTCTTATGCGTGACCCTTTGCTGTGGTCTGTGAGTGCTTCAGTGTTGGGAAGCATCCACAGTCCACCTCATTAAAACTTACTCACATCTTAACGTAACACTCTTAATCACATCGTCCTCCCACGTCGTCTTCTCTTGTGGGGAAACACAGGACTTCTCATGTGTCTGCATGTGTCCCTCGCAAACATTAAGAATCCCAATTTGCACAATACAGATGACCTCAAGTGCTGTTACTGCTGGAGGGACTTACATTATCAATCATACCCAATAGCTACTTTAGAACGTTGCTTTTATTTCCTGTAGTATTGTTATAATATTACTTCTATATTAATATTAAAATGTTCTTAGTTCCACTGAAACTTATTACAGATTTGCTATAATTACTTAAATTAAAGAGGTGACATCAGTAAAGCTCCACTGCTCAGTCCACTCTGTGTATAATAAATCCACTGGTAATGCATTTTACACAAATGATAATCCACGGGGGTAAACACTAATACACTAATAATACACCACTATCTATGTTAAACCCTGGCGGGGGGGATTATTATACACCTTTGAGTTGCTGTTACAGCTCAGATGATGGAGGGTGGGAGATGTGTTTGTGGCACAGATGAAATAACATGCTCACAATGACAGTGTTAACACGCTGGTGCTCAGCAGGCATAATGTGACTATGTTCACAGTCATCAGTTTGTGTGTTAGCATGCTAACACAAAGTACATCTGAGGCTGATGGGAAAGACATGTAGTTTTGCCGGTATGTGGTCATAAACCAAAAGTATTTGACCTGATTGTGTCGCTAGATAAAGCGTGCTAGATGGGCTGAGCCACTGCAGCAACTTCAGCAAAAGCTTGGTTTAGAAGGGATGGGAAAAAAATGTCATTGTCATTTTTACACAAATCAACAGTAAGGCTTTGGTTTAACTTGAAAAAGACAAAACGGTGTTTCGCTGCAGGCTGCAGAGCTGGCCTGAAGACCGAAGACAGAGACAATAAGCTCTTGAATTCACTGCACCACACAGCTGGACCAACACATCATCACTGCAGCCCAGAAATCCCACAGGACTCGAACTACCATTATGTTAGTTTTTAATTGCTGCAGATGAGTTTAGAAATGTCACAGTGGAGGTTGAACGCCAACAGATGGATTCTTTTCCTTTTATTTTTTCACAAGTGAATCTATGTGTTTACTGTCACCAGCTACATTTAAAAGCCTGAAATAAGATTGAGGGTATTTGCTGTTTGATCCTGTCTGATGCCGGCTGGATGGGGTCCAAATGTATAGAGGAGCGCAAACACAACAGGGTTTGCTGTGTGTTTAGGCAGCAGGCAGCGCCCACAAGCTGATGTGATATAGATGAACAGATAAAGAGAGGGAGAGGAAGATAGAAAGATGGATGTCAAGAGATAAGAACAGCCACGCAGCGCTCTGCAACAACACGTAAAGCTAACACAGACAGCCCAGTTTTGTTTTCCCATGGGATATAAGGCAGGTCCCAACGAAAGACACACACACACACACACACACACACACACACACACACACACACACACACAGTCAAAAACACAGAGATCCCATCTGCCCCGGCGCCTTAATCAGCTTATCACTCCCTGCACTGAGGCTATTCAGAATGACTATATCAAGCTTTGACATACATTAGTGGTACTTCTGGGATCAAGAAATACACAGTCCCACACGTGTCGAACACACCGCAGCTGACAAACATGCACACAAGCACAAAGTCGGACTTAAGTGTGCATGCATGTGAAGAAAACACTCTGCCGCACACGTTTTCATCCCAGAAAGACTGGAAACATCCTCTGCATGCTGCGAGAATCACGCACAGAGGACAGAGACAACACAAACAAGGCAGAGACATGCACCAGAGCACGCACAGACAAATACAAACTGTGTCTGTCTGTGTGTGTGTGTGTGTGTGTGTGTTCTGACAGGACGCCAAAGCTCAGCTGATCTGTCAGTAAATATGGACATATGGTCAGCCTCTGTGGGGAGAGACGGAGACAGAGATGGTTCTTGGCGTGTTTTCCTCATCTGTCCACAGGGAGACATCAGCAGGCGCATCTTATCCTCCCGGGACATGTGTTCCTCTCCCAGAGCTGAAGCGTTTAGCCTTTTTGACTCCTCTCATCACCCCGCGGAGCAGGTCAGAGGTGTCCACTCTTGGTTATGTAACCATGAGACCGCTATGGGATGAAAACAAGGGAAATGTCGTGCCAGACGAGTTACTTATGTAAGCGGTTTGAAGAAGCGATGTGAAATGAGTACATCATGTAGTGAGTTGGTACAAACAAAAACTAAAACTGTGACAGTTTGGAACAAAACCTGGAAGCTACAATCAGAAAAATGCTTGATTTTCAAAGGAATCTAAAGGAAGTTTCATCTCTGTCAATCACAGCTAATAAGTCCTCTGTTGATCCTTACTCTGGAAATGAATAATAAATACTCTGGATTCATGCATATAATCAAAGTTAATATGAACAGCTGTAGTAAAATAAACAAAGTAAAGGACTTCTGTACACACAATTACATTTGCATTAACAATTTAGATGTGGTGATTTTGGTTTAGGTACCTTGAAAGTGCTTGAAAATGTTACTTTTGAAAAGCTGTACAAACCCCGTATAGAGAATAGGTAGAAATATTATTATCATTTTACAAGCAGTATCTTCACTAAAGATACATACGTTACTGCATCATGTCATCGGGCCTCTTCACTTCTCTGCTTCTGAATACAGCTTCTCAACAAGCAGTTCATGTAATAATGTGCATGTGTGCATGACAGCGAGCGAGCGGCTCATTGAAATTAAATCATTTTAAGAGCAGTGTGTGCACAGCAAAAATAAGACCTTGAGAAATGAAAACTATAAACAGCTAAAGTGTGACAAAAACTAATACATATTTATATATAAAAGACATATAAAAGACTAAACCCGGTTGCCAGTAAGGCTGTATTACTGGCAACACATTTTCTGACTGTTCAGAGGGAAAAAGTAGCAACTGATTTAATTTCACACAAATTATTAATAGTCAGTTTGGAGTGCAGAGCTGCTGATCTCACATGGACATTAAAGCTGCTCCAACACGGAGGTTATTTGCTCCTCTAATAAAAGCTGATACATTACTTACTGACTCTTCCTCTCGCAGCATTACGTCTAGTTTTCCCCCAAAATCTCTCTGTTCTTCCCATTTCTACCTCGTTCCACCAACTTCCTCTCTCATCCCCTTCCATTTCCGAGCCTTTAAACTGCTGTGATCTGTCGTTGTTCCACTTCTCTCTCCCGCCTCAGTGTTGCTGGCTGTTAATCAGAGTTGCCTTGGACATCAGGCAGCTGCTGTCATGATGCCCAGCCCCGGGCTCCAGGCAGCAATATTTATCATTTGCAACAGCGGGCTCCACTCCACCACACGTCTCCAATCCAATCCTGCCACATCCTCAAAACCAGCAAATTGGGAATGCAGTAAATCAAGGCCACGTTCTGGAGGAGATGGTGCATGTGACGATGTCACGGTGTGAAGGGAGCGTGATTTCTGACAAGCGAGGCCACTGCGAAGCGGTCGCCCCAAAGGAGGCAGGAGCCACAATCCAGCTGTCTGGAAGCTCTACGATTTCATTTAAGGTGGAAACAGACGGGAACTGGAAGCACCAGAAGCGACGCTTGGTGACGGTGAATCTGATCTGAGGTGGTGTAGCACTCTTGAGTATTTACCAGGCTCGTGACAAAAGGTGGTATCAAATTGCATTGTGGGATATGTAGGATCCAACATTTCTGGAGCTTGGCCAACACAAGCACTAAAAGTCCAGATATCTCAGCATGGTACCCTGACTTTATAGAAGTGCAACACTAAATCTCTCCTGGTAATACACCACTGAAACCCTTTTGAGCATCAAACCCTCACCACCTGTCTGTTTGAAAAGAAGTGGCTTTGAAAGGGTTGAGGGGGGGCAGATATAATCAGCTTGGATTCAGAGCAGTTACAAAGGATCCAACTGTGACGTCTCTGCCGTGAAAACATGCTGCTTTATCTGTGACCTACAAACTCGCAGTCTCACTTTCAAACCTACAGGAAGTCAAAACCTGATACTCTAAACTTTGTGGAGTATTCCTTTAATATTCCCAGCGTATTTTCAGGTTTTTGCTACGAACACATACATTTCTGGTGTGGACAGCTGCAGGAGAAAAGTAGCCTATTCATTTTACACTCCTTGCCCTCCAACAGTGTGTTTCATTGAGCAGTTGCTCACTAAAAGAGGGTCCAGATCTCTGAAACAGGGTGTGGTGCTGCGCAGGGACTCCAGACAGACTTCCAGACTGCAGTCAGTGGGCACAACGTCATATTAAAACGTGTGCGTGTCCACATTTCACCATCTAAATGCAGCAGTCAGACGCTCATAAGAACCCGATCAAAGCAAACAAAACCCATCCAGGGGAGCAGTTAAAGTGCTGGGTGTCAATTATTGATGCAGAAACGGGCCAAACACCTGCCTCTACTGAACTGGACCCGCACCAGGTTTCAGATTATAAACCGAGGACTTGGCAGAGGCACTTCATAAACTCCCAAAACACTGAGGAAATCAGAGGAGTGGCGGTTTGTGGCCATATGCTGGAGCCGGGTGGGTCCATCGCCATATTTACAGCCAACTTCAAAGAGCAGAAAAACAAGAAAAACAGTGAGCAAGAACATGATTTAACATTTTATTTTATTAATCATTTAGAATACACCACGGTAAAGCAGTTTGGATCTGACTTGAAGACTCTTTGGGCATCCAGTGCCGAATTCACCAGCACACTTTGTTCACGTTCTGCAGCCCTCTGACCGGACTGCCGCTGCTCTTCATCTACCTGGGATACGTACAGGTATGAAGAGGGCGAACCCTGGCTGGTGCTCATACTGAATATCCTGCAACGTTGAGAGGACGTAGATGTAGAGGGCTGAGAACTTGTACAGGGGGAGACAAGACCTCCCCTCTTGCTCCCACTGCGACAAACAGGAAGTGAAATAAATCCACCACAGCCTCACTTTGTTTCGTGCTCCCCACAGAGCAGCACTCATCGTGTGACCGGCGCCTGTATGTGCGTGTGTTTAAATGTGATCCTACATTTACTGTAAGTGTAGTAGATATGATCAGATTGCACTTAAGAGCAAAGACTGAATTCTGTACACAAAAGTTGTCCAATATTAAAAAATACTTTAAAGTTACATTTTGCAAATAAATATTGGTCCATTTTCGTTAGTATGCCATGTGCATCTTCCTGAGACACTTTCAGAACCACAGACATTTATACACCATAGATATCTTTGTTTATATCCATGAGTACACTCCTTTCAGTCTTCCTTTTACCCATCCTTTGATTTTCTCTCCATCTCTCCGGAGGCAAAAGAACTTTTTCATGCTACACTTGCTTCAACCGTCCACTGATGAGATCATCCCATATCACATGACTCTCATCTGCACCAAGACATACGTAGTAAACAGATTTCTCTCGCTGCACCAGTGCAGCATATTCCAAGACATGGGACCATGTTTCAGATGCAAAAACACAACTAGACAACGTCACAGACGGCACTAACTGCAGCTGCTCCCGTATTTACTGTAATTGACCTGAATGTACGTCTGTGCCGTGGAGTGATTATCTGTGTGAGAGTAATGTGTGTGTGTGTGTGCTTCGTTGAGATGACAAACCCTAAAATTAATGTGTAGAAACGTTTCACTCGCATGCTGACAGAGATTTTGTGTAATAATAACAGTCTTTCAGCCAAAATGTAGTTTTTTTTTGAAAATACAAAAAAGTGTTTATGGAAGATTTCGTGTTTGTGTGTGTGAAGTTTCACAGTATCAACGTGGTTCTCTTCCTGGCTCTCGCCACAAACAGACAGACGTGTAGCATCAGAGTCTCCAGCAGGTTGGAGCCAAGTTCCAGTCTGGCTTTGTGCTGCAGAGATCTCCGGTGTACACGTACATACACGCACGCACGCACACACACGCACACACACACAGTACCTTTCAATGAGGAACCACAATTGCAAACATCCCCTGCCTTCATTCTCACCAGCATCATTTACACCAGTCTATTATTGCTTTCATATACCAATATAGTTGTACAAGATCAAGGGAAGGAAAAGGGACACGTATCGTCCATTTAGTCCTGCAGGGACGCAGTCCTGACTTGCAGCCCGGATAAAAATCACTCATGTGTCACTTCCAAAACAAGGAAACGGTGAAAACAACTACTGGATTATCCTTAAATGAGATGTAAGGCAGCGAAGATGAACACACGGGCTTCTCTTCTTCAGACGTTTGTATGCGTCAATACAAAAAGTTCTGCTTCCCCGTTTCTTTCTTCGAGTCCTCGCGAGTCTATACGTTAGAGACAGCGTTATTAGCATCTCGCGCCTGACGGATGCCGTAGAGCCACTTAATGACTCTAGCGTTCCTCTCGATGACGGAGATGCCGTAGGGGACCCGTTCGTTGGCTCTGGCCGGCCCGTCCTCATCCTCTTCTCCTCCGTCCTCCCTTGCCCGGTCACCCTCCGAGCTGGGCGTACTGACGCTGCGGAGCTTGGAGATGGATACAATGTCCGAGTTGGCTCTCGTGAAGCGCTCCACCCCGCCCATGCCCTCCACCTCATCCGGGTCCAGCCCGCAGTAGTTGAAGAAGCGCTCCAGGTCGGCTGTGGCGCGGGAGTAGCGGTCGCTCAGGTCCGACTTGGAGCGGTGCAACGATGGGTGCTTGCGGGCAGACCCCTTGGAGCTGGCGTTTGATATGCGGGTGAACGCAGGGGAGGCTGGCGGGATCATGCCCGCTCGGACCAGCATGGGACTGGGCGGCAGGTAGGCTGGAGGGGGGGGCAGGGTTTGTGAGGGGCTGGTGAGCTGAGGGTGGGATTGGCTCTGAGGGGGTGGAGGAGGAGGTGGGACCTGGGGGTGCGCCACTTGGCCCTGGGCAGTCTGTCTGGGCCGGAGCTGGGGCCGCAGCTGGGCCCTCTGAGGCTTCCTTATCTCGGCCTGCGGCCGCACGTCCACCCTGCGCACTGTCACTGAGTTAGGGCAGCTGTAGGGCGCTGGAACCCCAATGCGGGGTACTCGTGCCGGGACAGGGGGCGGGCGGTGAGTTAGTTCTGCTGCAGGGTTGCGAGGGTGATTGTTGAGCGGAGAGGACGTGCAGGAGGAGGTGGACGAGGAGTTGACGGTGCCGTGGTTCAGTGGCTTGAGGTTGTTGAGGATCCGGCTGCTCCTCTCCTGTTCTGCAGACAGGCTGCTGCCGATGCTCTTAGCTCCTGACGAAGGAGATGAGGAGGAGGGGGAGGTGGAGGAAGAGGACTGGGAACAGGGCATTGGTCCATCACAAACATCGTTGATAAGATTATTCAGAATGTCCAAGTTAAGAGCAGGACCCCTTCTCCCTCCGGGCCCCTCTCTCCCTCCTCCATTCTCCACTTCAGCCGGGCAGCGGGGGACTTTGCGGGCCGGAGGAGTGCTGATCTGGCACTGAAGCATCATCCCCGGGGGAACGAGGGGCTTGCGGATGATTGGAGGTTTGATGGGGGCCTGGCGGGTGAGGGCCACCTGCTGGCTCTTTACGTACTTGGCCTTGTCGGCCTCCAGGCGTTCCACGGCGCTCAGTTTACGGGCCCCGGGCTCAGCCTGACGCCGGAAGTAGTCTGGACCCTTGTTAAGTATCCTGAAGGGCATGGCGGAGGTGAAGGGAACGCCGGCCAGGCGGCCGTCTGATGGCCGCAGGGTCTCCACCGGCATACTGGAAGAGCTGACAGACAAAGATCTTCTATCAGTCACATGGTTCAAAAGGTTTTGAGACAGAATTACGATTATTATTAAAAATGAAAGACAAAACGGTAAAGAGTGGAAGAGCAGAAAGTACAAGGGAATGGTTTACTTTGCATTTTTTTGTGTTAAATGTAACAAAAAGTGATTAATGGCACCACAATGTTAAAGAAGTGACAGAAGGAGAGATGGATGAGAGTCTGGCTTTCCTGGTCAACGAGCAACCTTGTAAAGCTCCCACATGTCCTCTCTAAGCTTAAGAAAATAGCTCTTTTGTACTCTCTCTTTTCTCCCCCCCCCTGCACCCTCGCTCCCTGAGCCCCCTTTAAACTTCCTTACCGGTCGCTGTGCTGCTGCTCTCACGTCTCTCCGTCGGCCCTCCTGCTCTTTTATCCTTTCTTTTTCCTCCCAGTCCAGGCTCAGTGGAAAGCTACTTGTGGGACAGGGTCAGTCTGGGTCAAATTCCACATCAGGCCCGGCCAGACCACCTCGATTAGCTCAGTGGTGACCCAGCAGAGGGTTAGGCTGCAGATCGGGGTCACCGGTCTGGTGAATGGGCCGGCAATGATCCCCGGCAACGCAACAGCCTTTACTGTCCCGTTCACGATCTCTTGTCCTCGTCTGTCAAGCCCGTCCTCCTGTCCAACTGTGGTCTGACCAAAAAAAAAAACAGGCCGGCAACTCAGCTGGAGCCAACAGTCCTGGAGAGGGTTAGAAAACACACGGACGTCCCGGTCAGATAATAGCACAGCTCACCGTTTTCAACAAAAGCATCCACACACACTGACACACACACACTCTCTCGCACACACACACACACACACTTCTCCGGCTGACAGACAGGGACTTCTCTTCAACACTGAAGTGGAGCAGACGGGACAGGCTTTAATACCCCGTCTGGCCCCTCCCAGCCGGCCAATCGCGCGTCAGGCCGGGAGCCTCGGCGGGGCACAGGGGGCGGGAGGCTCGCCCTCATTGGTCCACCCCGAAAGGGATTCTGACCAATTGGACCCCTCCCCCCTCCGAGCACAACAAAACACTGAGGAAGGGTTTTCATTCAAATGAAAATTCTTTGAAAGGGAGAAAGGGGGGTGGAGACAGAACGAGAGCAGCGGACCGCGGCCAAAACAGCTGCAATCTTTTTACACTGACTTGCATCAAGCTCAGCGGGGAGCAGTGAAAACACTGAACAGCACTGAAAGCCTGCATGACTGGTCTTCTCGTCTGGCTCTTTGTGTGCATCGCTGCAGAGGTAGAGACAAAGTGTGTGACAGGGGGAACAGCGGAGGATTATCCAACCCCGAGTCGAACTGTGCTTAATGTTTACAGTGTCCACAAACCAATCTAACAAGTGCAACACTAGCGTAGAGACAAAGACGCAACCGCAGACAGTAGAAGTCCCCCCCTACTCGTTTTCTACACCTTTACACCACCCAGTTACTTCTGTGCCATTTCTCTCCGTTTAAAGGAGTTGCTGTTGAACTGTTCCTCTCTTTCTCCAAGCTTCATTTCACAGAAAAACAATTCTCCCTGCGAAACACCCCTCCACTCTTCACCTCATCGCTTACAGCATTACACTCCAGGGTTACATCACACCCAGTTAGTCTCCCTCCTCCCCCCTCACCTCCACCTCTAACATATCTATCCGCACATTTTTAATTAGTCTTTTTATAGTCATCTTCCTCAACATGTGACCCTGCCCCCCTCCCCCCTCTCTGCCTCTCCCACTCTCATCCCTGAAAGAGCAGATCAGCAGCAAAAGCCACCATGACAGCTTAGACT